>JAWLRI010000115.1:644131-673810 GCA_034781795.1 Crypturellus tataupa | reverse complement strand
TTCTTTCTTTCTTTCTTTCTTTCTTTCTTTCTTTCTTTCTTTCTTTCTTTCTTTCTTTCTTTCTTTCTTTCTTTTCTGACTTACCTTAGTGCTTATACCAGTTGACAAAGAAGTTTTATAATTTAGAATATTTTTGGAATAAGTGGTGATGTGCTTTTACCAATGTGCAGGAAAGATCTTGTCATTGGGCTGTCTGTACTCAAAAGTTCATGAATATTGCAGTCTATTTTAAAAATATAGAAAAAAAGGGTAGAACTAAAATTTTATATTTATAATTCATATCTGTGTTTGAGCCTTTTTATTAGTATTGCTTAATCATTTAATGTGAGGTATAGCAGATTTTGGATATGCGAACTATATAAACATAAATAAGTTGTTCTGCCATGGGCAGATTGTTCTGTGTAGCTATGTGTCTATGTGTTGAGCTCAGATTAAGAATCACACATCGTATCGATTAATAACTTGAAGCTGTGATGCATCTCTTTCATGAATTTCATCTTTATATTCTCACAAGCTTTTCCTGCTTTTTTAAGGCCAAATTCCAAATTAAGTTTTGCCATGAGCGGGTCACACCAAGATTTGTTAGGAAGTTCTGCTCATGATGCTCCCCTTGCCTTGTATCCTCCAAGCAACATCCCTTCTCAAGACGCTCTGTGGCTGGGAATTATTAAGCATGTCTCTGGGAAGCAGCTTGGTATCATCCCCACTTTACATATGAGGGAACAGATCTGCTTGGATCTTGACACCAACAGCAGTAATTCAGATGTGCAGATTCTTCCCGTTGCAGGGGAGACAGTCACTGTTCTTCCTCCTAAGGCCAAAAATTAAATCAGGAGAGGGACTTGAACTGCAGCCTATTGCAACTGTTCTGTCCCCCCAGCTTATGGCTGTTCCGCGCTGGCACGCTCCCCTAGAAGCTGCTCTGATTTTAATAAATGATTAAATATTAATTGGAGCAGAGACAGTGAAAGAGAGACTGACTTACGGCATAGTGAAAAAAATGCTTTGAATAAAACAACTTTTTTTGTTAAACAAATGCATTCCACACAGGCAGCTTTCTGTTGCATCAAAAAGCAGTCTGGTTGCATAAATGTAAAGCAAAACCTGTACAAAATCTATAAAAAGAGACCACAAATAAACAGAAGATGAGGAAAATAATATTTGAGATTTATTTATGATCAGCTGCAAAGCATCTATGTCTTTGATTTTGTGATCCTTCATTCTGGACATAGGTTTACAAAATTAGGCCCAATGAGAAACATCTGAATAAATGAAACCTATTATGGAGCAAAAACAATTGAGAGACAAAGCCTCAGAATGGACACTGGGCTTAAAAATAAATTTTGCTGTAACTTTTGCATGAATTGTATATGTTTTTTTGTAGCTCTCAAATGCAATTTAAGCAAATTCTACTATGTGCTACTTTTGGTAGCAGCCAGCTTAAAAGAAGAAGAATGAAAAAATTACCTTTTGGAAGAAAGAAAGCAGACTAATTTCATTATTCAGATCAATCTTGTGTGATGATTTTGCCAGGTTTTTTGTTTTATTACCAAAATAAGGGAAGGGGGAGCTGTTATATGCATTGAGACACTGCAGGGAGATGGGGCTGGCCTCCCTTTTGCCTGGGGAGGGCAATGCCGACAGCTCCGTTCTTGAGCTTGCTTCTCACCAGGGAGGAGATGGGGTGTGCAGCTCATGGAGTCTTTGCCTGAGCCCTCATGGTGGCAAAACTCAGCTATCTCTTGCAAAGTACCAATTCATCATTTTCATGGGGGGAAAGTCATTTTGATTAATTTTCCATTTTGCCAAGTGTTTCAGAGTTGTCACTCTTTTCTGTTTTGATGTTCTTGAGGATGGAGGAGCTCTGGGATTTTGTCTGAAAGAGGTTTATGTTCAGAAAGCTAAGAAAACTCCTGCTTGGAAAATGTGAAGGGATAGCACTAAATGAAACACAAAATAGAAACCTGTCTTCAGTCTGTGAAATATTTTTCTTTCCATTCTGAGACATAAAAAAAATTGAGGAAGAACTCTCGTGAGACAGTCAAATAGTTTTTCTATCCACTTCAGAAGGGTAAAAGCTCCTGATCTGCTGCTGAATTCAGGAATGGGAAGAGCCCTGGGTTCATCTCTGACTTGGAGCTGGATTGTCCGTCCCCTTGAGTTGCTTGTGGAGAGAGCCTAGGGGCGCAGGGCTGCCTGCTTAGACACCTCGGTGCGGTGTTCCAGGCTAGATGGGGCAGATCTGGACTCGTCTCAGCAGTTTCTCTGTACACAGTAGCGGGGATGAAGCCAACAATTTCAGGAGAGGAGTCAAGCCTGTGTGGTGCAGAGGTGTCCTTAGGGATGATACAGAGGGACAGTTACACCAATAGGCATCAAACGTCCTTGGAGTGAAGAGGCCAGGCTTCAAACTTCCCCTAGACTTCTCAGCCAAGCAGCAGCAGATGTGACAGACTGGAATTATCTTTCTCACTTTACCTGCTTGCAGGCCCCTGCAGCATATTGGGGAGTGTTTCTCCGAATGCTGTGTGTGCTTAAAGCAGACCAGTTGCTCAGACCCCTTATAAAAAGACAAAGCACAAACCAATGCTAGAATGATGCTTCTTAGGCATGTTAAGATAACTCTAACTGGAAATAATTCGCTGTGTGGCTGGCTGTGTATTTCCAAGTAGTTTTACATCACATTTATTAAAAAAAAAAGGAGAGATTATTGACTACAGAGGTTGCAAAAATCTCAGAAAAGATACCCGTGTAAAAGCATGTAACTTATCACAAAGGCTGCATATTTCTTCTCCCTGAATGCAAAGTCATTCACATTCTTATTTGCCTTCTTGTTGTATATCTTTTAAAATGCCAGATAATGTGCTTATTATTTTCCTGCACAATATTAAGCATTTCCGTTAGCACTGGGCATGCAGGAAAAACTGTGGTACATTGTACATTATTTTTATACTAAATTTCAAAAAACTTTTATGTGTACCTGGCTAATACCTGGGTTATGAAGTAGGAATGGAAATGGTTTATGAAAACAAATAGCATGGGTGCTTTAAAAGTTTTTACTGGAGGTTATAAAATTCTGGTAAAGCAGAATATTGGTTACCTCTTCTTTCTTTTGTTGTAGCTGTGAGGTTTGTTTTGCAACCATTCTTTTTATTTTTCTCATGCCTATAGTCTCTCTCCCTCGTCCAACAATTCATCTTTACTCTCTATTTGCCAAACAAATATAATTCCAAGTGGGTGTTTCTGGCCAAACCCATGTGTTATCCAGGCGCTGAAAAGATTTTCCAGTCTCATTCTGTAGCTTCTGTGAAGTTCTCATCATCCTCAGCTCTGATTCAGCTCACAGTGGTAGCTATATAATTGTGATTAATGAGTAAACCCCAGATAGATCAGTAGGTCATATTTGGATCTCTGCATGAGATACGTTCCCCAGTTTTAAAAGAAAAGATGTAGCAAACATATTTCATCTTAAAAATAGTAGGCAGTCCAGTCCAGAGGTGAACTGTGAAATTTGAGTCTGTTCCTTCTATTTCTAAGTTGTTCGGTCTACTTTTCATTGTCCATGGATATCTATCAGCTAATTGTTGGCAGTTAGCCCAGAAAAGGTTCTTTTTTTTTGCCTTCCATGCTGTCGATCCCTTTTGCAAGTGAGAGTCGTAATTCAGTTATTTGCTACCCGAGTGTTCAGCTCACTCTCATAAGCACAAGAGAACCATCCGCCCAGATGAGCGGGGAGACCAGCCTCTGGTGTGAGTACTCCATGGTCCTCCTGCGGTGCCAATCTCCCCGCAGTGGACTAAACATTTAACATCTGATGTCTTCAACCAGGCAAACTTTCAACAGGTCATGGGTTACCAGCATGAATTTGGCATTTTTATCTTGTTGCTTGTAGTTCCGTCCTCCATAATAGGACTAACCAACTCCTTGACCTGTGGAGACGACAGAAAGCTCTTCAGCTCCAGCTTTGAGGGTCTTATTTGTCCAAATTTGCAGTTCTGCAAACTCTTGGCTGCAGTTCTACATTTCATATGTGAGGCTGTTATGATCCATTTAAATGCCTGTGGGGATCTCAACAAGCTTTTTGAAAAGATTAATGACTTAGCTGTGGTTTTTATGATAGTGTTTCTAAAGAAAAGCATGCCTACCTAATAAGGTTATTTCTACAAGCCAAAATTTGCATTGCTTACTATAAAAGAAAAATAGATAGACTTTTAACTACAAAACATCTAAAGATTTGTTGCTTTTTTTTTTTCCTTTTGTAGATCAGTTTTGCATAAGAAAAGGGAAATAAATAAGGGAAAAATGAAATAAATAAGAAGTTAGGGTTGAAGCAATTGGAAAAAATATTTTACTTTAGAATCTTCTGCTATGTGTTAAAATGGTACTGTATGCAGTCTTTCTTTTTGGATGTGACTATAAGTAGGAGCTTAAAATGACAGTTGAACTCTTTTAAGGCTTATTTAAGTGACTGTTTGGAAAAACATTAATATGTTCATCGGGTAAATTGCAAAACGGCCATCACACAGCAGAAGTATAAAGGATGAGAGGTTACACACCTGTTTCTACACAGCCGTTTAGTGCTGGGCAGCTTCCTCAGCACAACTGACACTCGTGTGTTGTGCTCTTCGCTCCCTGGTGGTTAAACATCCCTGAGCTACCAGCAATCATCTCTTCTCACATGCAACAACTGCCCTTGGCCAAAAGCTGCCTGGTGCCGACTCCGATTTTCCAAACGTGACATGTGCTTGTCCAACTGAAATCTTCTTCATTTATTGTGAACTTGAGTGTCCTGTCATGGCAATAGCTCCATTTATGAGTTGTTTCCATGTTAATAAGATCAGTATTCTGGCCTTTAATCTCTATAGTTTTCTTTCCCATTTGTGCAGTGCTGTTATATATTATTGAGGCTGATCATTTAAATAAGAATTTTGCTCTCCTGCCTTTCATTTCGACACTCTGCAGTTTGAAAAGCTTAAGTGGTCATTTTTATTATCTCTTCCTTTAAGCACATTTTACAGCTGTTTTCCTGTAGGGCTATTAGGCAAATTTGAAATTAGAAAATTGAAAATCTGACATAATAGGAAACCTATAAGGGGAAATAATAACTTAAAATTTCATCACGTTTTACACTCACTTTCACTATCTGAAAATGACATTAAGTCTCTCCTCCTACATGAATGTGTGTTAGAAAGAATGCCTCCACTTGTGAGTAAATTAAGAAAAAGTCATCCTGATTATAGAGAAATCAACCAAGGCAAAGCATACACACAACGTTGTGACAGCTCTTTTTTTTCCCTCCAGCTAATTTTTCTAACTAGATAACCACATTTTTGTTTAGGGTACATAGCTCCTTTTATTAACCTATTCTAGTTGTTTCATAACATAAAACGGAGAAATTATTATATTAGCTATAAAAAATTTCTTCCAATATTTGCAGAGCAAGTCTGCCCATGTTTTGTGAGACGTTCTGCATGTGCTGCTTGATGTGCTGTGGCCAGCGCTAACTGCGACGGTGAAGAGCCACGCGGTAGTGGCCGCCCTGATGCCATCCGCGTTTCCCGGCTGACAGCTCTGCCTTGTTCCAGGCCATGAGGGGCACCTGGCGGCCATCAGTGCTTCCCCAGCATGTCCCATCACACGGCGTCCACGGATGCTGCCTGTCGGGAATCATCGCCGACCAGCACGATGCAAGAGCCGCTCTGGCGCGACCTCCGAGAGCCTGGAGCAACCTCTCCTCATGGCAGCCCCCTTCGGAGATGCCATCTGGGGAGCTGCTTCCGAGACACCCTCCTCCCCAACCCACAAGAAGATGCAGGGTTTTCCCTTCGTAATGAGCGTCGTTTCTCCAGTGCTCCCATGTCAGATGGAAGTGAACACTCCTGGTTAAGGCTGACAGTCTGCCCTGGGCCTCAGTGATATCTAGGAATGAAGGCGAAACATAAACATGATGGCATATAAAGGGAATGAGTCAGGGCTACAAGTAGCAGAAAACTGATATTTCTTTGCTTCTCAGAAACTTCTGTGTGTGATTACCAGTGTGTTGGCCTAGCTAGGTTCCCGGCACTGGCCTGCAGTTTCTGGAGATTCTGGAGTTGGACAGTTCTTGGGGGACACTCGGTGGGACCTGCCCTCATGGCAAGCAGAGGAGATCTGGTGTGGAAAGCAGCTTTGTGAGGGGCAGGTGTCTTATCTTAGCCTGCCAGGCTCGGGTTGCAGAGCCAGGATGCCCTGCGTGACCATCACTTCCCGGCGAAGCTTCCCAGAGTAGTTTTAGTTGGAGGGCTGAGCTGAGCGCAGTCGTCCAGCACACTCCTCCTCGGGAAGACACCAGCGCTACCGAAGCTCACGTGTGGGGAGCAAGGGAAAAGCCTCTGGTTTGAATCTGCCGTATTATTCACATCTCTGAAGAAGATTTTCCAAAGAAAAGCTCCTTTCCCCCGTTGATAACGCGTGAAGGTTTGTTTCTCCATGCGCATTACCATGGTGACAGGAGCACTGCCTGGCCTAGCGAGGCAGCTATGGAACGGTTCATCCCGCTCTTCCCACGGTGCCGCATGCGGAGCGGGAGTACAGGCGGCTGCGCCTGCCCCGAGCACTCATGGTAACACCCAACCGCGCTAAACTTCTCTTAAACTGCGCCTGCAAAAGGGAGACCGCCTCTCAGAGTACGTCTGAAAGTTGTGTTTGCACCAAGCATGCCCCCACGGACCTCCAGAAGAGAGCCCAAGGCCTCTGCATGGCTCCAGCTTGGAAACGCCCTTCCTATCTTGGCTTTGTCTTTGGACCACTTTCAATTCAACTTTCTCTGCAGTATGCTCTAAGTCATTAACAGTCACCTCCATTTATTAGCAAGTAGTATTGTCTGGTTCTTCCACTGCCCCACGAACAACTGTGGTTGTTCTTCTCTCTCATCTAGGTTGTGAGATTTGTTCTGGCACATTAAAAAAATTAGATTATGTAGACTGGGAATCCTTATTTAATCGTGTAAAATTTAACTACTTAACCACTCATTTCTCATAAGCAAAAGTGGAAAACGTTAATGCTCTCTTTCATTGCTTTGTTTGTTCGTGGCAAATGCAATTCATGGATATTTCTAATGCCTCTTATGCAGTAAGTGCATTATCGAGTTCCAACTATTTCATTTCAGATATCACATTTTCTTATTTAGGATCGTCAACATATTACATTAATTATTTAACTGCCATTTCCAATCTTTATAGTCAGGCAAGCTTCTGCCTACTCAGAGCATAATTAGTGCCTAACTTATTCCAGTGTAAGTCAATAAAAAGTAATTTGCACATTTTATACACTGTTACATTTTGTTCTGAAATTTTTACCCTGAAAATTTGCCTTCAATTTCACATTAAGCCATTTCTGTTTTTCAAAATGGGATAAGTGAGGTTAGGCAGTGTTTTTCTTATTTTAGATTTTGTATTCCTGTTAAGAACTGTGTCTTGATTCTTGCCCCCTTCTCACCCACCAACAGCAAATAGACAATACAGCAAGGAAGACATTTCTGAATTAGTATACAGGCTGAAATATCCTCTTTGGGACCAATTTAAGGGTTTGTTCACTGTTCTTGGGTTCTAGGCAGTACTATAATACTAATGAAAAGAGAGGGTAAATTCATAATCATATGTTAGCAATGTGGAATATTTGGCCACAATGTGACTTGCAAATGTAAAATAAAGCATGGCTATGCTATTTTTCTAAACATTTTGAGATCAGGAAAGACTAGGGACACAGCAAAGTAAATCAACAACCGAGAAAAACATCCTAATCTTGGGGAAGAGTACTTACGTCCTCATTAGGAAGCAGGTCAACACTATTTTTCAACTTTTAATGGGATTGTAAAATGAAAAGGGACTTGCTTTATGACCTCTATTCATCTTTCTTATCTGAATTTCTGTTTGCTGTCCTGCAAAGCAAGTTTTTCACTCTTCTAGAATCTTAACCTTGATTGTGCAGTAAGAGATAAGTTTCTGCTATTAATAATACCATGCTGCTGTTTGCTGGCTCTCCCAGTAAATCTCTGACTGCCTTATTTTCCACAAGAGGAAATGGGGGAATCCCCCCAAACCAGAAACAGCTCTGTTGTATTGCAAATGTGAAGAGAAATGCTGCTTCCTCTCACAAAAATGTCCTCAGTTTTGGTAGCGAGTGAGATGAGTTTTCAGTGTTTTACAGCACAGAATTATCATGGCACCTGAGAGGCTTTTTACCATAAATATCCAAAGCAGAGGAGAAGGGTAAAACCACTGGGTTTGGGCTGTGTCTTCTTTTTCTCGTGGCATGTAGCAGGGAACTTCCTTCTCTATTTTGCTACTGCTTTCAGGCAAGCAGGGGCTGGACGTGCCGGGAGAGATTCCTCATTTGTCCCCTCTGGAGACAGCTTGGTAGGACCTTCTGTGGAGCCAGTGCGGGAGGATTTGCAGGAGGCACAGGCAGCAGGGATGCTCCTCCAGCAAGGTTTAAGAAGGTGTTAGTGAAGGCGAGGCGCTCTCTGCAGCTTTGGTAACAATCATCTGTGAAAATAATTAGCTGCTTTGGGCCTCCTGCTTAGCACAGGCCAGTCAATATTCCAACTAGATTCCAAATATTTTCACTTCCTATCCGCACCTGGCAATACTCTCTGAGAATCTTGCAGTGGCAGCAAAGAATGAAAACAATGTCTCGTCACTGTGTCAAGAAAACACCATTTTATGGCAGCATTAAATGAATATTTTTATGTTAAGGTGTTGCTCAGTATTTCTTTTGAAATATTCCTAAAAATGTTGCAGGAGAAGTCAGACTGATCATTATGGAAGTGAGCAGTATGGCTCTTCAGAGAACCATATTGGGGGGAAAAATTATTACCAGATTTTTTGTTTACATGTTTGGGAATATTAATACAGAAATACATTTTAGCACTGGCCTATTTTTGGTTAATCAGTGACACCTAAAATTAACTGGAGCATGTGTTTGAAATCTAAATTTGCATTCCAGTGTCCTGCTGAGTACTGTTAATTAATTAAACAGTTTTTATAATGTTATGCTTTATGGTTTTCCTTATTTCCTATGGTAGGGAGGCCCAGTGCGGATACTTCACGAGCTTTGTTTGCGTGGCAGGTGGTAGCAGTCTTGCTCTCTGGAAGACCGTATTGTTCTCTGGCCCTAGCTATGCTCTAACTGTATATTTTGAGTTAAAATATTCTTTTTTCAAAAGTTAAAACTTTTATAGGGTCCCTAATGTGTTTCTTAATAATATTTATTTTACTATGCATAAAGATGGAAGAAAAAAGAAAAGGTTATGGGAAATGAAGATTTTCCACTTTTTTCTAGGTGATTAAGTTTTGCTTTGAGTAATGTCATAAAGAAGTAATTCTATCAGCAAAGAAAGGCTAGATATTTTTCCAGGTTGTTATGCTTGAAATGCAAATAGCACCTTCACAAGTATGTACGTATTTCCCTAATTTGTTCATTTTTCCTGCTGCTGATTATGAGTGTTCCTTCATGAAGGAACATTATTTTATTAATGCAGTTCTAGAGAGTTGCTATTTGGTTGTTTCTCCATTTTCCATCTACCTCCATGACTGAAATGGGTGAGCAGGGAGCAATCAGGACCCTCAAGAAAGTCTAACATTAAAGCAGCACTGTTTGTGCCACTAGTGCTACATCGTGCTACTGATCGTGACCTTTAAAGCATGATCACGGGGCTATCATAACTTAAAAAAGAAGGTCTTTTCTCCCCTTTTAATTTAGGGGAAAAGTTAGCAATCAATTTACAGTATGAATTAATTGCTTTTCCTATTGTGAAAAACAAATCTTAACAACTGCCTTCTCTTGCTCTGAATATGGAGGATGTGCTTTTTTGTTCCATGGAAAATTTAGTGAAGCTCTTTAATACTGTAAATGGATTTCCTATGTATCAGCAGCACCCACATTAACGCAGTAGACTGAAACAGCTCCATCCCTTGACTCAGTGGGCTGTGAAATAAAAACCTTCTCTCCATAAGCATTGACACAGGAGACCACGGTGGACTGATGCTCCCATGATGAGTTATCAAGTGAATAATACTCTAACAGGCCCTTTTTTAGACCCTGACATGACAGATGTACAGCACCAAGGAAACAGAATGAACCCTCATTTCTTCCAGAGCTCGCCAGTTTAATGCATGTTTCATAGTTGCAGTAGTTATATTTGAAGGTCATTTCAATGATGTCCAAGCTTCAGGTGGAACTTTCAAAAATGCCTTTTTTTACACCATCGGCTAGATGTGATTTTCAGCAGACGTGTGGAAGATAGGCCCAGGCTCTCCTTGCTACTGGCCAGAGCAGATGCTGTGTGTTACGCCCTCAGTTCCTGCCTCTCTGCAGGGCTAGAGGAGAGCCAGGGAGTGGGCTGCCACGTGATTGCAGGGTCCTCTTAATTAAAGTTGCCAGGGAGGGTGGTTTGAGTGGTTGACTTTGCCCTGTAGAGCATTAGGGAGTGACGCGTGTCCGATCCTTCCGCATGAGCCCTGGCAGCAGTAGTCCCTATGTGCTGGTGAGACTGCTAGACTCAGAAGGAGATGCTTTCCTTTGCCCCTGCAAATCAAGTCAAACGTGCACTGATTTTTGAGAATGTCTTGTGATTTCACTCTGAATCCACTCTCCTAACTCTGGGTCCACTCAAACCCGAGCTCTTCAGCTTGAAAGCTGGTGGCTCTGAGGGCAGCACCGTGCATGTAAACGGTGCAGGTCGTGCTTGATGCAGAGTGTGTTGCAGGGGACTGCTCGCCTTGTCTTGGCATACGTGGTAGTCAAAGCCTGTCTCTACACAGCCTTGTCCCTTGCTTTATATGTATATATATATATATAGCAACCATATTGCTCCCAAAGGCAAAATATCTTTGCTTTGGATCTGGTTATGAGATGGAACAGTGGAGAGGGGCGGCCGACCAAGAGGACGGAGTGGAGCGGTTTTCGCGCTGGCGGATGTGGCCAAACAGGGACCGCTCAGCCCTGCCCTGGGGGTGCTTGATTATAACTAGCTCAAAGAGCAAAGCGGATCCCACCGTGTCCTCATCAATAAAGAAGAGACATTTGGAGAAACTTTCAAAGGCTGCTGTGATTAGGAGGATTTTGCTGTGAGCCAAGATTAGCTGTACATAGTTAAAAAATAACAGGAAACTTGATGAGATAACTCAGATAAGGATCTCTGTCGAGAGGGGACTGCTGATTTCTGATTCCTCCACTGCCTCTCCACGCTCACGCCTACTGCAGCCTTATGAAAAGAAAGCCTAGCAGATAAGGAGTCTGCTTGCTCTGGAGATTGGAGATTATTTTATTAATACAAAAATTATAATGCCTTAAATTTTATCTGCTGTAAATTGAAAAAATCAATCCATGATGCATTGGAGTGTTAATACATTTTCAATTAAATTTTCTTACTCATTTTTTTTTCTTTCTATTACCAGCTGGAAGGAACCCCTTGTATTACCAGTTGTCGTCGTTGGACCCCAATTGCCACATCATAATGTGATGATAATATAAAGCATGTACTGCAAAATATTCCTAATTGTTTGATTCGATTAGGCTCCATAAGTGCTACTTTGCTATTATTCAGTTTTATATCTTTATTTACATGGAGGTTATTTCTAAGCATTCGCATCATTCTAGCACTAATTTGTATTTAATATCATACTGTGCCTGCTTTTGATTATATTTTATAATAAGATGTGGCAGCATTAGTTATCAGATGGTGTTTAATTTGTGTGATGAGCTAATTGAATCTTCCGCATTCGGAAGTAATTGTGCTGGAAACTCATTTCTGACAAGCACAGCCCAAAGGCAGGGGCAAACACGGTGCAAAAGGAAGTGTTTAGGGCCAGCGGTAACCAAACTCTGCAGGCATTCAGTTCAGGTGCAGAGTCGTTGTGAAATAAGTCACAGGGTGGCAGGGTGTGGAGTGTCTTATTTGGGAAAAAAACCACCGTTAGTGAAGCCAGAGCCCAGAAAAGCCCCAGATGGGGAACCACGGGACCCCTAAGGGAAGAGGAACCCGAATTGAGAGGCACAGGTTGTGCAGGGCTCTTCCTGCTGAAGGAAACGCTTTTTCCTGAGCTTGAGATCAAGCATTTGATTCTTTGACCATCGTGGTCTTTGCATATCAGAACACTCAGGGCTTATATAGGGCTTAGATGACCTCTAGAGGTCCCTTCCAACCTTAGGCATTCTATGATTCTATGATTCTATATATGTATTTATTTATTTTTGTATTGAGTGAAGGAAGTGAAATAGCTTAATGAATTTAGTGTATGAAGTTTCGAGGTTTGACTAATACTGATCTGCTGCACAGCTTGGAAAAAGCAACCCTTCAGAAAGATTCCTGTTATTTCTTGTTCTAGTGTCACAGAATCACAGAATCCCAGAATGGCTGAGGTTGGAAGGGACCTCTAGAGATCATCTGGTCCAACCCCTTGCTCCAGCAGGGACACCCAAAGCACATGGCACAGGGTGGCATCCAGGCGGGTGTCCAGGCAGATGCTTTTTTTACCTTTGGTATATGCTTACAAAACATGTATTTCCCAGTGAATGAAAATGCTCTGCTCTTACAGATTTATGCAAATGCATGTACTCAGGTCAATGCTTCAAAGTGCAGAGTACTGAGAGATAACGAATGTCTTTTTATATGTGTTTATTAATAGATATTTAATATAATTTAATGTTAATATAATTTAATATTAATAGGTATCTATATGTGCTTATTAATAAGCAAGTGCTACGTCTAGTGGAAGTAAAATGGACTGTGCACATGCTTAAAGGAAACCTGAGCATGAACATTTATGATCTCAGCAAACTACAAGCCACTTGGAAATGTTTGTTTTGAAAACTACAGATTCGTAGACTGATTTATTGCTTTCTTATTTGTAATATATACGTGATATGGGTACATTCACTGATTTTTTCCTCTTCAGAGTTCTGCAGAACTGCAGACTGATACTAAAATTCTTGGCATAGGCTCTAAGCTGTATTTTTGTGCATGCACTAAAATGATGAGTTTTCTTTCTGAAAGTTATCATGTAAAATTGCTTTCATTGCCACTTTTCTCCAATGGTCTTCATCCAGTGTTGCGTCCTTGTCCATAATTATTTTAATCCAATGCACTAGAATTTGACCAGTTCAGACATTTCAATAGCTTTAAAAAGATTCTTATGGGATCAATTTGTAATTGATATGGGAATTGATGTTCCACATGGGAACATCATAAAATTATTACAATTTGAGTAAAGATTTTCCATTTCAGAAGAAAAGCAAGAAGTGGAAAGAAGCCCCCAACCTCAAGGAAACTCTGTCTGCACCCCCAGTTTTGGATTTTTAGGAGTATTAGGAACTCAAGTATTAGGAACACCAGTGAAACACCCACCCTGAAGTCTGCTCACTTCAACAGGAGTCCTTGCGGGGACACCTGCTCTGAAATGAGCTTGGACTATGGGGAAAATGCAGGAGATAAGGGCTCATTACTACACATTTTTTATTATATATGGTTTGATTAGTTTGATATATATAGTTTTATTATATATAGTTTGAATTGTCCAAGCAAGAAAATAAGGCTTTATGGATGTAGACTTCCTTCCTATTGAATGGAATGTAATAAAAACGGGCATTTCAAGGCATTTCACTTGGAATTTTGCCCCATATGATCAGTTTTAGTCTCTCATGCAGTTACAGGATTAGTTTGGGCACACATGGAACATAATTTTAAGATCCGTTTTGCTTTTCAATCAAGTTTTCAATCACAACCTTAAAAATCCTTTTAATACTTTAAATATTTGCTAAATCTAGAGTAGCTCAGGTAACTTTTGTTGTATTTGTGGCTTATCTGGTGGTTTGAAGTCTAGTTTTAAGCCAGTAAGTACTAACCAAGTACAAGACCACACTGTTTCTCTGTCACATCCAATATTATAGCCGCTCATATGGAAGTGAAGTTGTGTTGAGGCTCATTTGTCCTAATGTGTGAGGCTAGTACAGTTCCTGTGAATATTCCTCCAAGCTAATCTCGAGGAGCTGGATCAGTGATTTCTACAGAAGAAAAATCACTGAGAGCTTGGGGAGGAATCAGAATTCACTGCTACTCTCTCTGTATTATTATCTCAAGGTCTCCTTGTCAGAATGTGTGTGAAATAGAAAGGGCAAAGGGTTTATTCTCCTGATTGAAGTCCCTCAGATCCCTTTAGGTCTTCATTGAGATACTGTCTCTCTTTCTGTGCTATATCTTGAAGTCGTTGATCTGACGGATGGCGCCAAGTCTCAGCTCCGCGGTGGAAAAGTAGAGCCAGCAAACGCTGCCTCCTGCAAATTAAATCCCTGGCTGTGCAAGGTGAATGCAAAGATGTCATGTAGTGGCTGTGGTGCTGCATTAGGATTTGGAAAACAACATTTCACAGGGCAGCTATGTGTTCCTGCGGAAGTGGCTTTGGGCCAGACTCCTAAATGTATGTGAGTTGTCTTCTTGCCAGCACTGGTGGAATTTATGCTTGTAAGATTCAGATTCTCAGTTGTTCCGTTTTTTTTTTTTTTTTTTTTTTTTTTTTTTTTTGTCGTTGTCAGGAAAATCAGACTAATAGGATACTATTCTGCTTGGATAATTCTTCTGTTACCTTGGAGAGGTGTTATGAGCCCAAATGCATTCAGCTAGATCAACAGAGACAAACACAAATCAATTTGGGTAGGTTACATATACAAAGAACTGTTAGATGGTGTTGTCTTTAATGGTTGAAAGCACCTCAAACCTCTAGGAACTAAATTTGATAGGTTTATTTATTCAAATATGTATGAGACAAAACATTTGTTTGAACTGGGGCTCTTTATGTTGGGTTTTACTTCAAAATGGATCATATGCTTTTAGTAGCAGAGTTTTAAAGTGTAGAAGCCTCCCAGTTAAAGCAGAGTGTGGTTGGGTTACTAAATATGTGCATCTTGCACAAGGTCAGGTTTTCAAGAAAAGCACCTGCAGAGACCAATTCATTCAAAAAAGGTAGAAATGACTGAGATTATTATTGGAAATGGACTGTTAAGAGAAAGATGTCTTCTATTTTTGGCACTTTTGCTTTTTGGGTTCTAGATTTTACTGCTTGGTTTCTGGTTGCTGGCTACAGGTGAACTGAGCAATACTGGGCTGTGTTCAGACAACATTTACACAGCATCTGCTGGGTAAAAGTCTAAGTATTGCCTGCTGGATAGAAGAAAACCTTGCCATCCTGGAAGAAATCACTGGACAAAGTGGATCCCTTTGGCCAGAAATGTTAGGAAAGGTAGCGATATGAAAGGTAGAAGGCGTCTGGAAACTTTAAATAAGCATCTAGTCTTAAGACTTAATTGCTGAAACTGAGCTTACAGATCTCCCTGCATTCATTGGTGTTTTGTAGCTGTTTAGTCTGTAGCTGTTTAGCTAGTGTTCAAATCAAGGGAGGAAGCGCCCTGAGGGAGTGAAGCATGGCTGAAAAGGACAGGGTTGGCTGATGTGCAAGAGGACGTCGCTAAACTAAGAGCTTGCAATCGGTAGAGACCATCTGGCCCCAGCTCAGATTGGGAGGCTGAAAATAAGTAAGCAGGAGCTTACTGCCAGTCTGGAGGAATTGCAGAGGAAGGAGAAGTAGCTGAATCTCCATAGAAGAGGGGGAAGCCCAAGCGCGTTTGGTACACATGCTGCAGCTGGCAGCGTGCGCCACAGAGCTATCTGTCTCAGGTGGTCTTAACCCCAATAATTCATTCTGTGATCGCGAGCAAGGACATTTGCTCCATAAGAGGTTTGCTGCTAGGCCTGATGTACACCTGAAGTAAACTCTGCTCTGGCCTTCTGCACAGGCAGCATGGCTGGTGGCTTCATAACCTCGTGTGTCAAGAGAGCAGTGCCAGGTTTGTGGACTTGGAAATTGTTCTGTGTCCTGGACTCGCCATGAAAGCTTTCTGCAAGGAGAAGCATTATGTTCTGCTTGTAATTTTTTTTTCATGTGTATTTTTACATTCAAAACAGCGTAGAATCCATACAACTCATAAACTGCAATAGGTTTTTCAACCTACCCCTGCCATACAGAGCACCGTACATCTGTAGATCACCTCCATGCTGCTGAAGTACAAATCTGTATTTCAGCGGCGCTGCCGCTCGTACAAACGTGTCTCTCCAGATGTACTGAAGAGCTAATGTGCAGGGGATTAAACAATAAACACAGACAAAGCAATCTTTCACATCATTAGTAATAGATATTTTCTGTTGTGTTGCCATTTCAGTTGAATTGCGAGCCTGCATAATTAGCTAGGCATTTACACAGATATGAAGTAAGCAGAATAAATTAGGTGAAGAAACAAAAGTGCAAAAGCAACAGTCTTGATTTACATAATATCCCTGCTCATAGCTTGGCTAATTTACTGTGGTAAATTACATGATAAACATATTATATTGATTTCTTAGGTACTAGAGATTTTTCTTCCAGAATTTTTCTTAAACGCGTATGTATTCCTGTCCTGCAGCAAGCAAGAATATGTAAGAATATGGTGCAGCACTATAATCTTTCTAGTTACTGGTGTTTATCATTTATATTATAGCAAAGCCTATTGCTGGCCTACTGATGCTTCTGTGGCTGCAGGGAATGTTTCTCAAGCTCAGCACACAGGTGCAATATGGAAGCTATGGAGAACCTTCAGGTTTATAAAAATGGGAATATTCTGTTTTGTGTCAAATAAGACGTTGTGTCCACTTACATTTTTGTTTATGTACAGCTTTCTTTCTTTGAAAAGACACTGTGGTGTTTTGCCCTTGCAGAACATGAGTAGACAGCCTGTGTTGCGACCTGCCACAATGTCATATTCAGAAGACTCCCTCGAGTAGAGTTTAAATGTATTTCAGTAGATTTTTGTTTCTGTACTTGGACTCAGAAGATTTCTTTCTGTGACCCTGTGTGAGTTGTGCCTTCTTTCCAGGCCATATGTAAAATAGCAGTGAGGGTGGTGTGCTATTTAGAATAATTCTCTGGGGTGCAGGTGGCTGTTTCTTGTAGACATTCATGGAGCTCCAGGTTCACCCTGTTCTCCAGGTTCAACTAGAATATTTTTTTGTGTGAAGGAATACACTAAAGGAAGAACTATCCTGGCTGTTTTCTGGTTGTCTTTGATTTTTCCCCACCCTTTTGGCAGTGCAGCGTTATTCTTTGGAGCCAGTGTGACCCAGCTCAGCTGTGGCCTCTTTGGAAGTGTGTTATTCAAGCCCAAATATTTTCAGGCTTTAGGTAAAGTAAGGTATTTCCTTCTGAGTAGGGTCTTCAGCCTTCACTCTCGCTGTGGAGGGATCGTAACTAGTACTGAGTTGGGTGGAATAAAGGACAAAGGACTTCAATCTTCCTCCAAGCAGCATTCCCAGGAACCCTGCTGAAGCTTAAGAGTGTGTGCTGGGTTTCCCACTCCCAACGAAACTTCTAGTGAACTAGAAAAAAGTTCAGCAGGTAACGATGATATAGGTCTGTGGGACTGGGGGGTTGTTTGTTTTCTTGTTTTTTTTTTTTTCTTTCTTTTGAGGGAATGGTCTAGAGAAATGTTAACTGTGTAATCCATGTGTAACTAAAAATGTTAACTAGAGGCTTCTTTCTGTTACAGGTTAGTTGTCCACAAAAACAGCTTCATTCGCATTTTCCCTGCTTGTTTCGGAGGGATAGATGAACACGTTAATAGTGCTGAAATCACAGATTCATTTGTGGCCCACTGAGTTTACCCACCAGGGCTGCCTTCACGCCCCAGCAATTTATTTAATAACGTTTTCCTATCTTGAAACATCCTGTATCATCCCAAATCATCTGTTTGAAGTGGTTGTCTCAGTTGCTCAGTTAACTCTTGCTAGTGTAATTTTAACATTTTCATTAGCTCAGTAAAAGGAAGAATTTAGGGCCTTTTATAATTCAAAGGCGCTGTGTGTCATGGTGGGAATCAGGTAGGAATTACTATTGTTTAATGAATCTTCACAGATCCTGTAAAGTAATTATATTCTGTAATTAAATTATTGGAAATTCAGTTTCTAACTTTGCTTCTTGAACAGACTCAATTTACTCTTTGAGTGGGGAATAGCTTTCTTTCAGTTAAATCCTCTGTAGGTGGAGTAGAGAATTTGTCATTTGAACATACATGGCTGGGGACCTCATGAATAGGAAAGACAAAAGGTTTCCTTGTGTTGATCTATTTTGCATTTGAAGGCTTGTGTTCAGCATGGGGAAGTCACGTAATTGCTATCAACTACTCCCCAACTTGGCTTATTTAAAATCTCTTTTAGTAAATACCTTATACAGTTATGAACAATGGGCTGGAAAGTGAAATAATATTCGTCTGCAGTTGCTCCACGGGAGTTTCCATTTGCCACAGTAATGCGGGCAAATCCTCCTACAGAAATTGTTCTTCAGAACACAACACATACATTGACCTATAAACCAAGTATTTTAAGGCCCTTTTCACTTAACTCTTACTAAGGCAAACTGCCACGGCCCTGGGTGAGCATGTCATTAATGGAGCTTTGGGGCATCTCAGACCTTGTAGGCACCCCCTTTTGGAAGAATCCGAGCTGTGACTTAATCAGTTGCCAACTTCCTGATCCTTTGCGCAGTCTGTGAGAAAAAGGAGAGCATTCGTGCCCTGCGCTACCTCTAGGGGTTGCTGCGAGCATGAGGCCTTCCCAACGCCTCTGTCTGGGCTCACCGACTTCCTTACGGTGGCCTAAAGACCCTGCTTCTACTGCCTGCGAGCACGCTGACCACCACAGAATCACAGAAGGTTTGAGGTTGGAAGTGACCTCTAGGATCACCCAGTCCAACCCCTGCTCCAGCAGGGACAGCCAGAGTGCAGGGCACCCAGTCCCATCCAGGCGGGTTGGAAGATCTCCAGAGAAGGAGCCTCCACAGCCTCTCTGGGCAACCTGTGCCAGGGCTCTGGCACCCTCACAGGAAAGAAGTTCTTCCTCACGTGGAGATGGAACTGCCTGAGTTTTAATTTATGCTCCTTGTCTACCTATGTTGGGCCTCTGAACTGGTTCTCTGGGTGCCCTAGAGGAGTGTAAAAATGAGTCAGGTATTTCATATTCTTCAGAGTAGGAGAGAGTTCTCTTCAGGATCCCCAGAACAAAACGTTATAAAATGATATACCTGAAAGTCTATAGCAGTTACCACTCAATTAGAGCATGGTTTGGATAGAGATTTTAAGAACATTCTCATGTTTAAAAATCTTTCCCTGCATAAAAGATAAGAGTCAGCTGTGAGTGTTCAGCTGGAATGTGAAATGCTTCTGAACCTGAAGTCCTGGTTCCAGCCCATGTCTCACTACACTTAGCAGTAAATAAAAAGGTTTTCATAGCTGATTAGAAGAGTTAGAAGGGCTGAGCCAGTAGGTAAACAGTCAGAGTCTGCGTATATCACAAAATGTCAGGGAATGAATTGTGCTCCTGAAGTAAGGAACCAGCCGTGGAGAGGGCCCTCTTTGATGCACTAGCCAGCTACTTACTGCAAAATCCATGTCTTCACTTCCACAGAAATCTGTGCATTTAAAACACACTTGAAAATAAACAGTCCAGCTTTTTCATGTAAAATTAAGTAACCATGTTAAAGGAAATCCTTTTATTTCTTTTTTTAAGAGTTTAAAGTAGGCGACTCAAATGAATTTCTTCTCTAATTTCAGTTTTAAAAGTGTGACTGTGTATTCAAGATGGACCATAAGAGAAATGTAACCTGCCAGCTTAATTAAGTTTCTGGAATGCTTCTGGGCAAAATTAATATATGTGGATGAAAGCCAAAATCAGTCTGGCTGAACAGATTTTAGCTAGCACATAACAACTCCAAGAAACACAGGGACCTTAAAGCACCCAGCCTAGCAATATTAATTACCGTGGCTAGAGAACTGCCTATCCTTTTTGCGTGCGCCACTCTGCGTTTACTGTTATTTCCAAACCAATATGGTTATCAAAACAATCTTAGAGCTAAATTAAAAACTAAAAGATGTTTTGCCAGTTTCCTGCTTTAAACTCTTAATAAAGAGAAGCTGATGAAAACAGAGTGCCAGACTTGACTCGGAGAGCCTAAGTATGATGCTGCGTTCTTCATAATGCACTAAAGACAGCTGGTAAAAAATGTCCTTTGTGAGCTTGGGCTCCTGTCTTGGCCTTTATTTCCTTTAGGAGGAGGGTCCCTAAACTACCCTGCTGGTAGGCAGTTCTACTACCTGATTCCCTAATTCTTTGGGGGCACCATGTTTTGTCTGGCCTTGGTGGCTTTCCTGTTCTCTGGCAATGATAAAACAGAGATATGGGGCAAGGATGGATTTTCTGCTCCAGCAAAATCACAGAGCTCATCCCGGTGTCTGTACGGAAACACAGCTCCCGTTGGCAACAGAGGAGGTTGTACCCACGGAGGACAGCCAAGATGGCACCTCCAGGGGAGAATTCTCAGATCCCTGTTGCCTGTTTCTAACTCATGTTGTTGATCAGCTTTGGTGAGCAACCGTGGGAGCTTCTCATGCTTAAAATAGAGATTGAGCTGTGCTCTGTGCACATGGCTGTAATTACAGAGAAGCTGATGAGAGCGCAGGATAGAAATGCTTGGTGTCTATAATTCCCCCTTGAAGGAAGGTGCATGTTACCAATCTCTCTTCTGCTCATGTGGGTAAGAGAAAATGGTTTCAACAGAACTCCCCTCCTCAGTGTACAGCAGTACAGGGATATTCTTGGTGCATTGCAGGCACCGATCTTACCAAACCTCTCCTTGGAACATCATGTTAAAAGTGGGGGTACAGGTGACCACTGTGGCACCTCAGCCACTTTAGCGATTCCAACCTGCTCGACAGATGCCCTAGGAAACTGTGATTAGATTTACAGCTGAATACTAAAAAGACTTCACAAAGCTTCTGAAGCAACAACAACAACAAAAAAAAATTATTTTCCTTTCAAAGTCCTGCATCCCTTTCTGGAGTGCAAAAGTAATACTTGCACCATCATGGCAGCTCCCTCTCTTACGTTTTGGAGCTTTAATGTATTAAATTGCTATGAATAATGTAGGAAATATATCAATCCAAAGAAATAATCCAGTAGTAATAGAGAGTTGAAGAAAGAACTTTAGTGATTTGTAGAAGTAACAAACTTATGGCAGGATTTTACACATAAAATGTACATATATATACAATATCTAATTCACAAATATGTGCACACACAAATTTTGACATCATGACATAATAATGTAAAAAAATGCGAGTCTGGTATTTTAAATCCTAATTTCTAATCACATCTCATTAAGATTATCAGCAATTTCCCTGCTTTGTGTTCATGTCACAGTTACATTTAAATCATGTCTGTAATGTAGCCTGACAATTTTATGTGGAGTTACCTTTCAAGAAATAGTATGGCTGAACAATTGAGTATTAGCATGAAAGGCATCACTCTCTCTGGAATTAATTGTAAAAGTGCTAAATTTTGGCACTGTAAATCTGACTGTATAATGCTTGGTTTATGACCTGGGATTGTATTTAAAGCAGGAAGGATTCTGAACTTTGACTTTGCTCAGGATGCTGTGCTTTTGAAGTTCTTTTTTACTAGTGAAGGTTATATGTGGAGTTTTATAAAAGCGTGCATAAAAAATATGTAACCTCAAGACATTTGAGCAAATTAATTTAGACAAAATGGGACAATTTATCCCTGGGGTAGCTCATGGAAGTAGGTGGCAATAAGCCAGCCACTGATTTGGGCCATCAAATGTTATATTGTTTGCTTAGGAAGTTATTTCCAGCTCAAGCTGGTTTTGTGCAGGCTGGTTTAGGGAAGCTCCTTTGGGAGAGCAGCTCTGCACGGAGCAGGAGGTCACGGGCTGCAGTAATGCCCGGGACTGCAGCCTCTGCACGGCAGACCCTGCTAACTGGATGTGACAGCTCCGCTCTTCTTAATTCTTGTGAATATAAAGGGATATAAATATTGAAGAATACACTCTGCAGAGAGAAATAAGCTGCAGGCACAACAGACATAGTTATAAAATATTAGCAGATTCCATAAGCAAAATGTTCCTTGCTTACATATACTATTTGTAGCTGTTCCAGCTGCTTTTGAAGTCATTTGTGTCTTAAGTGGGAACTCTGTGGAGCCCGGGCATTTCTAGTGATCCCTTTTTTAACATTCCTCCCACTTCGTTCCAGCAACTCTCAGTTGATCCTAGTGCCTTTGAGAGTGAGACACGTAATCTTTCTGTATCCATCCATCCATCCATCCATCCATCCATCCATCCATCCATCCATCCATCCATCTCTTGGAGCTGTCAACTGCTTGGAAACGATATACAGGCTCAGAAAATCAGATGTAGGTTGGTGTCCAAGCGTGTTATTCCAATGAACTATGTTCAAAAGTTCTGAATTTTCACTGAAGTTTAGATTCACATCTGTGTTTTCACCCTGGTGGACTTGGATGGTGAAATTTAACAAAGCAAAAAATGACCCTAAATTCTATTCCAGAGTGATAGAGCTCATCCTGTTTCTTTGCAAAGAACCAGTGTTTCTACTCTATCAGAAAATCATGATGAGTAAGTATTAGTTAATGTTTGTAAAGTGCTTGGAAGGTGAAATGTGCTATAAAGTGATACCTTCTCATTATTAATACTAATACTACAGTAAGCCTCAAGAAATAGCCATGGAACTGGATAGGAAATTAACTTTCCATAGTTTGTTTAAAAATGCCCCATAAAAGTTAATAGAAAATTACAGCCCTGCTCTAGGAGTCTAACATAATGGTTCAAAAGACCTACAGGAAGGGCATAATTATCCCTTTGGAGGATTTTGCAGTGAAACTTTTTACATTTCTACAGAATTTCACTGGCTTTATTTCTGTTAAAACCTATAGGTATTTTCTGTGTGGAAATGGATAGAAGAAGAGAGACAGTCTGTCCAGGAGTCTGCTTTGCCAACTGTAGTGTTTGGCAATTTTTATTACTTCTGCAAGAAATATTCAGTGAAATAAATAGAATGTGGAAGTTACTGGAAGGAGAAAAGCAAGAACACAGTTATTTTAGACACATTTTCAGTATTAGATCATTTTTGTTTTTCTCTGGTAGTTCTTGCTTCTTTAACCAAAACAATCCCAAATTACATTTGAAATCCAAGGAAAGAAAAAAGGCAGAATCAGGAAGAAGTGCTTTACATTTCTTATGAAGGCAAGAGGGAGCATTAAGAGGTACTTCATTAATTTCAACCCTTTGTGAAAAGTCATCAGCCTTGAGACTGTTGGTATGGAGAAGAGTTTGAGAGCTGCAAATCCTCGGGATGCTCCCTGAGGAGTTGATCTGCATAGAGCTTTGTTGGGCTTTATGGGTCTTTGGAGGGCTGGTGAAACTCGCTTTGCTGCCCAGCTTCAAATTAACTGCACTCTGCCCCTGCTGTCTCCTCGGAGTCGCGACAGCAGCAGTCGGCTCCCAAAAGCAGGAGAGGCAAGAAAAAAACAAAATGTTCAAAGCAGCTTTCATTTAGATAAGAATAATCTTTCAGAAATAAGGAATGTATTGTGGAATTTACAGATTAGCTAATCCCAGGATTTCCCGCTCCGTACAAAGCACATGGCCTTGAAAAGGGACTGGCCCGAGGGGCTCGGAGTCGCTCTGCGTTTCAGCAGAGGCTGAGAGTGAAGGCAAGAGATGGGAATTAGGGGAAGGAATCGCGGTTCTTCCAGCCAGACAGGCCCTACTTGTGGGGCTGCAAGTGGGGCCGAGAGGAGGGCTGGGGTGAGCTGCTTGGGGGCCTCTCTCTATCCTGGTGTCTCCCGGGGCCTCTTTCCCTGCCGGGCCCTGCTGGGCTGTGAGAGGCGCAGGGCATGCAGCACGCGCCGGCAGCAGCTGGGGCAGCATGCGAGCGTGGGGCTGGCAGCAAAAATGCCTTTTCCTATAGATGTCCCCTTATTATTTATTTCCTTAGCCAAGTAATGCAATGTGGCTGTGGGACATTCCAACAAACAACAGTCTCCTAATCTTTGTCAAAAAAATCAACTGAAAAATGAATTTTTGACCAATAAAACCTATTAAGTTCCCTCCTCCTCCCTTCCCCAGGCCAGGTTCTCATGCCCTCATAGAATTTAAACTCAAGGAAATGCAAACATTTCTTTAAGAAACTGTTCTTCAGTCTATCCTCTCTTTGTTCTTTTAATTTAACTTAAGGATATGATTTTGCTTATGGCAGATCCCTTCAGTCTTATTTCATCTTTCATCTGTGTAATTCCCTAAAGTCTCTTGCATAAAAATAACGTAACGAATGCAAAACAACTTGGCTTGTGCCGTTGTGTAAAGGGCTTGTCAGTCAAGAGATTTTGTGCCTTCTTCTGAAAGGCTGCGCTACAACAGCAATTTTATCATTTTCAATGGGGAGAGATTTGTCCTTACAGCAGCAGCTGGGAAACCAGATGGAAAGTCTGTGTTTCCTTTCTTTTTTTCTCTGCCTCTTCCCTGAATGAAGTCCTGGACCATGCGCTGAGCACAGTGGCTGCCGAGGGTGCGAGTGGCTGCTCCGAGCCCCGCTCCGAACATGTTGCACCCTCGGCGGGGCTACGCGGTGCCGGGGTGGCGCTGGGCCGAGCGCACGGCCTCCTGCGGCAGCCAGGTGCTCGCAGGGAGCGTGAGGAGGAACCAAATATGAGTCAAGTTTTGGCTCCAGACTGTCTCTGAGCTGACCTTGAAAGGCTTTTTTTTTTTTTTTTCCTTCAGAGTGGGCTCTCAGTAAAAACAACGTGTCTCAGATATTCACCCAAAATAGACTGATTTCTCTCTTCTGCTTTGTAGCTTGGAAGATGTAATCAGGCTAATTCCATTTGGCTCCTTAAGAGTCCTAAGAAAATATAGGGAATTTCAGTTTCAGACTGTCCCCTACTTCAGTGAGTTTCCAGAGGGCATTTTCCAGCTTCAGAGCTAGCACAACATTCTGCATCTCGGCTGCCATCTCAGATCTTTTTTTCTTTCTGACAATTCCAGTTAGGACTTAAGCCTTTCATTTTTCCTGCTTGGAAATTTGGGTGACACTTTGGAAAACAAAGTGTGCGTGTCCTTGGCCTTCCTGCCTGCCCTAAGCAGGACTGAGGGCCGAGGCACCGAATGTTTGTGAGCATTGTGCAGCTCATTGGGTGGTTTTGGACTTGCTGCACTACTCTCTTAAAGTTGTAACAAGCCACACACGTATGTACGGTGTTTCCTGGTACGTCTAAATATATCCACTGCACCTTAGCCAATTGTATAGGCAAAATAAAGCAAGTCTTGCTCCAATGTTTTAAAATTTGATACTGTTCTAGAAAATGCAGTTATTTAGGCAGTGATATATTTAAAGTGTATAATTCTGCTTGTACAAATCTGTAAAAGACAGGTTTTTCTTTTCCTTAGTGGGTTAGAGATAGTTTTGGTACTCTTTATCTAAAGATGTTTTATGTGCAGAGCTCCTTATCACACAACTCTAGGCATTTAATTGCTACAGTGCTAAGCTGTATCTCAGGTCTTATGAATTATTCCAAGACCTTTTATTTTACTAATTTGTGTTTTTCTGACACCAATAGCTGCTTGCCCGAGTTTGTTTCAGCTCTAATCACCAGCTGATGGAACAGGGCTGGTGTGATTGTAGACTGATTCTTGCCTCCCTGAAAGGGATTTGGGAACCCCCTTTTTTTGTCGAGCAGTTTCTCATCCCATCAAAAAATAAAATAAAATTTTGAAGTGATTAACTGAGCATGCAGATGTACAGGCCTGGCTCTGTGCAGAACTTTGGAGAATGAGGGAAGCCGTCCTCTGTTTGTGGAGATGCTATGTTGCCATGCGGCACTGGGCGCAGTGCCCTCCGAGCACGCACGCTGCTTCCTGCTTGGCCTTACATGGAAGGGAGCTCTCGTCCCGGCCATCGATTCCTCACCAGAAAACGGGCCCTTTCCTAATCCATCACAGAGCAGCGTTTCCCCTGACTCCTGAGGGCTGCGTGGGAAGCCCCCGTCCCTGTGGGCAGCCCTGCTACGTGGCCTGACGAAGGCTCCTGCCTCTCCCCTCCTGCCGTGGCCGTTTGTGCTTCTCAGACACCGCCAGGCTGGCAGGGGTCTCCCTTGGCTTGTTTCCCTCCGTAGAAGGTGCAGATGGCGTTATCTTTATTTACCTTGATTGATCTGAGAGCTTGCCATAGAGGACTTGAGTCTGTCCTTCCCAGTTCTCCATTTCAGAGGCAGTGGGCAGCAGCAGGGATGCTGTTCTGCTGGCCAAGGCACCTAACCAAATCCCATCTGCTAATAAAGGAATCAGGAACGTATTTGAGCAGAACAGTATGTCTTGGCATTGCTCCTTGACTCTTGCTTATGAGACAGGTGGGAAATGTTCTCTTGCCCAGGTGCTGTGTGGAAAACAGGCAAGTGCTTTGCTGCAGCAGTGAGCATGGCAGGATCAGTAGCTTGGGAGAGAGAACTGGGGCCGAGGACAGCACCAAGCCCTGGCTGGGTGTCCTGGAGGCAGCTGCGGCGTGGGGACATGGTGCTGCAGGCCTTGCCGGGCACAACCTGCCTCAGGTGCTGCCCATCTGCAGCTGCCTTATGAGGACATAGGGGTGCCTGTGTCCCTTGGGAGGTCTGCAGCTGCCTCATGAGGACACAGGGCTGTGGATATCTGGCCATGATGAGATGCGCCTGTCACGTGCTGCTGGTAACAACAAGTTAGCACCTGCAGCACGAGGGGAGCTGGTGCCAAGGCTGCAGAGATACGCGGTCATCCCCATCGCAATGTGGTGACGTCCACAGGCCGTCTGTGGCACTACTGCGTGCCAGGAGCAAGGGCTAACTGGATATTGGGCAAAGCACAGGCTGCCTGGTGGGACAGGAGCCAGAGGGGAAAATGTAGAGACAGACTGACAGGTAACGTGGCCAGAGAACACCGCTATTCTAGGAGTTTCCTGTGTTTTCCCGCCTAATATAAATCCACAATAGATTTATGTTGACTCCCAATTAAAATTCAGCCAGGCTCTTTAGAGCAAGTTGCAGAGCCCCATAAAGCGGAAGAATGATGGATGGAAAATACTTTACATGTCTGAAGAGAAAAGGGGGAGTACTTAAATGTGATAAGGCATTGCAGAATGATTTATGTGATTGCTATGGGGTGGGAACCTTTTAAATCACAGGAATCATTGTAGGATAATTAAACTCCTTCAGGACATGGTCTTTTCAAAGTAACTGGTGTAACTACAAACCTTTACTGGATTTAGGAATGCATTTGAAATCAATTCTTAGCTATGAAGAAATGTTTTTAACAGTCTTTTTGGATATGGAAACAAATGAGGAGTTAAAGGAGGTACCAGATTCTCCGCTGTGCTGGCCAGGTCTAAAATTAAAATAAAATGTGGCAAACAGGAGTGTGGAACTTAAAAGATTTACCAACTCATGAGATTAGACAGAGGGGTTTAATAAAAGTCAGTGGAGATGAGACAATATTAGATTAATCTTGGAGACTGGATTAGTTGATGAACGGAACCCTTTTGTCTCTCCTAGGTTGATACTAATTCCTGCTTCTGAATTCATTTTACATCGAGCTATGCCATGTTTTTTAAAGAATTCCCACTACTTGGGCTAATCAAACATTTTTTTTTTCCATTTCAGGTACTTTTTTTGTAATGAATTGCATTGATGGCTTATGAGTGTCAAGTCAAAAGGTAATCTTACCAAACTCTTACTTTAATTAGATGTCTTTCTAGAAGAAACCATTTTTAAAGCATCTGCCAAATGAGGACTGCCAAGTACTAAGTATGAATGTTCTTTGTTATCCAAATGCTATATTTATTTAAAAAAAGCATTCAGAAAACAACCATTCAGAAAGAAAAAAAAATAATAATGAGCAATTCAACCATAAAAAACAATAAAAGAAAATCCAGGATTCTGACTGCTAAAAGAGCAGAAAATACAAAGAACTAGAACCAGTTGCTTGGAATCTAACCAAACCCTGAGGAACTCAGGAGCAAGTCCTGGAAGAGTCAGATTTTTTTAATAAATGTCATTGTGTGCCCAGGCCAACGAAATTACATTTTCAAGCTAAGGTCAGACTCTCTCCATGTTTCTTTTGGAAGTGATTCTTCTAAGCTTTACAGTATTCATCATTGTTTTGGTGAAAAACTATTTCAGTGCGTGCACTAATCTTAAGAGCTGCAGAAGCGCAATCTGGGTGGAAGTCTTTTTATAGCAGCATGGATGCCAGCTCTTTCAGGATTAAAACTTGCTCGAAGGTAGGTAGTAAATGTATGTTTGAAAAAAAGACCTTTTTGGTATGAGCAAGTAATGCTTCACTAATGGGTCATAACCCTCGTTCAGAAATACTCTCTCACACACACCAGTGTTTGCTCTGCTAAAAGCTTTGTTCTCCTCAGAAAAGAAAGGTTGTTTTTTCAAGTTTTTAAGCTAAATAGTAGTCCTTTATATTTTTCAAAACAGTGATAAGTGCCATTTCCATATTCATCCAGATTTCAGATACCCAAAACTTTTCAGAACCAAAAAACAGATGTAGGAAGCAAGTGTTTTGAAATCAACATACATAAATCCAATACTTTTAGCAGCTTGGGTAGTATACCAAAGGGCATTAGTGTGTCTGTATTGTTGGAGTTTTGGAAGGCTGTGTTGAGGTTTGAGTACACTGTTCTAACTGGCCTCTGGTTGACATCATGAATGTTGAGCTATATTCTCATCAGAGAAAAAGTACGTATGGGCCTACCATTTTATATTAGTGGCTATTCTGACCCACCTAGTTGATTTTGGCAATGATTTTCAAGGAATCCTTTGCATGGTTATGCAAATAGTAAGCATAAAGGCTGTTTAACATATTGCAAGAAGGTACGTTGCAGGAGCAGTAAGTTCTTATATTTCACATACTTTCTACCCACGCCAAATATATACCAGGTCTGGAACAGGCCATGGACAACTGAGAAAATACTGCTAAATGAAGGAACTCTATCAGAATTGCCACAAAGCAATCAAGGCATTCTATTGTCTTTCCCTAGTAACTCATCTTTCTACTGCATTTTTCCCTTTGTTTTATTTAGTAGTGGCTACCGTGGCCAGTGTGTGACAGATATGTTGGCAGGGGTGGGAATTAATAAATACCTTAAGTTCAGAAGTTGTCAGAAAAGCAGAGAGAAGGAGGTGGGGATAATTCTAACAGCAAATTGCCGTACTGCCTAAAGAACCAGAAAAGCTGTATGCTGTAAGCAAATTTATACCATGAACAGCCTTTTTACACTAAGTAGAAATTTCTTACATTTGTTATTCTGTCCTTACCATAGTAGATGTATTGGCCTTGAACAAAACTTCCAGAACATGTCTTGCATTTGCTTATGTACAACATTCACTTTGGGCTTTTTTGTTTATTTGTTTGCTTTTTTATTAATACCTCCATTATTTGTTAAGGACTTAAGACACAAACATGCTTTTAAATGATGCTTTCCAGATGGTGCTCTGAATTTGTGCATTTTTACATTAACATTGTCACACTTAAGCAGAAGAGAAATATGGATTTCCCAAACTGGCATGTAAATTTAAAATTTTTCAGTATTGCTACTTTTATTTCATGCACAGACAGACTAAATAAACCTTAGCAAGCATACATAGGGAAGTCAAGAATAACAAGAAAACCTTTTTCAAATACATAAACAACAAAAGGAAGATTAGGGGAAACGTGGGTC
>JAWLRI010000115.1:547340-644031 GCA_034781795.1 Crypturellus tataupa | reverse complement strand
CAGGGGGGTTGGACTAGATGACCTCTAGAGGTCCCTTCCAACCTTAGGCATTCTATGATTCTATGATTCTATGATATGCATGTGTACACTAATTATACTGATTTCTCAAAGTAGAGACAAGCACGTGTCTGTTTAGGATGATATATTTCCCATTCTTTTACCCTCTCCGACTTTACCAGAGGTGATCAGCTAAAAACAAAGATAAAGGTCGGGCTTGTGTTAAAACAATCCTGTGGGCCTACGATTACATACATTGGAATATACTATAAATTGACCTTCTCTACTGTTTCCAAATGATGTGTTGGTTGCACAGAACGGTTAGAAGATCAGTATCTGTAAGACTCCATTATCAAACTTCTCGAACCATAGCAATTGGTAATGTTGAAATCTAATAGATAGGAAGAGCAATATTCTTCAGTTTCTGTTTATTTCCTGACTTTACTTGACTGACTGTGCTCAGCATCTCCCAACAAATGGGCATGTTGATTTTAATGGAATATTGATAAAGGTTTAAGATAAGCAATAATCAGATAAAATGAATTTTATCTGATAACCTATACTCTGATGTTAGTGTAACTTTGTTGGTCAGACAGAACAGGTTTTGCAACAAGTTTTAGCCTTAAAGTGTCTGTGCTTCAGGAGTTACCAAAACTGGGGCCATTTTCTCCAATGATCTGTTCCCAGTGGGCCTGCAAAGCACTGCTTGGCAGGAGAGCCCACAGTCCGTGACTTCCATTTCATGCTTCAGTGTGTTACTTTTATTTGCAACAAATGCTGCCTGTATCTAGTCAGATGGGGAAATCATACAGTGGTGTTTAAACTCCATTGTAGATCTAGTGCTAACGTGCTGCGTACTTCACTAGGAGTATTACGCGTGCCAGTGGATTACAGGGGATAAGAGATGTGCTAAGCTTGCATATATTTATTTTTGCAGGTGCTAAAGAGAGGCCACACAGTAGCACTGCAGTGTTTGATTTTAGCTCCTCTCCGTCCTTTGTCACTCCTGGGACTTTCTTTCCTTCGTTGTTCATTCCGTGGCTGTGTCCTCCAACTCAGAGCCCTCAGGCCTACTGCTCCTGGGCAGCTCTGCAAGGTGGGCAAAGGTTGCTCATCTCTCTAGTCCTCTTGGCAAATTTTTCCTGGTATCTGGATAATTGAGAATCAGGATCCTTAGATAACAGACAATTGAATTTTATTAGGATAAACTATGAGATTGGAGAAAAAAAAGCCAACTTCTTTTTGGGCATTTACCCTCATTTCATGTCTTAGAAGGAGCAATCATCAAAGCTAAGAACAGATTAAGGACAATCCCTTGAAGTGTGACTAGGTTTGTGTTTATGAACTTGGATAACTGTACGGGCAAATACTGAGTGATTTTAAAATGGTAAATAATGTCTAACACTGTTCTGTGTTAAGGACATGGAGCCAGCTCTCTTGTCTGCCTCTCAGTCTCTGCTTCTACTGCCATGGCACCAGCAATGATGCTTAATTGCCAGCCGTGTAGTATGAGTAACATCATTTTGCTTCTCATACAGTGCAGTGCATAGTTCTGCTGCATTTTATCCTGAGAATTGCCACTCCTTTGCCCTTTTGTTTGAGACTGGAGAATAAGATGAGAAAATGTGATATTAAAATCTTTCCAAGTTCTGTGCAAGAAAGACTGTGGAGTAAATGTATATAATTGTAGTGCCTTCACTAAGAGCCTCATCAACCTACACTTGAAGAGAGTTTACTACTTACTAGTAAGGAAGTACATCTGCAGAAATCTATATTCAAATCAGTCAGTAGTAATTTTACTGCTAAAAATCCTCTGAAAATACAAGTCCTCAAGAGCAACTGTGACAATTACAAATCTTGAATATAAGGCATACAGAGAAAAAGAACTTGTAACTCCATATTCCATGGCTATGAAGCAGGAAGTGTTGGCTATACTGCCTCTTTTAAAGAGAAAAAGATTTTTTTTTTTGAGAATGCAGGGAATAAATGATACATTTTCAACTGCCATATTTAGCAGCAAGAACATTGTATGCCTCCTGCTCTGGAAAACTATACTACAACTTCTATCTTTTTTCTCAGACCTTATTATGAATTCCAGCTTTTAAGTGGGCTCTTGGGACTTTGACATAAAAGATCTGCTTTGAATCTGTGCTGCTTTGCCCTGCAGAAAAACAGATTACTGATTGAGGCCGAATATCAAGCAAGCAAGACATGTCACCATGGACATTTGGAAGCATTTTGTAATATCCAAATCCAGTCCCATAGCCCAGGGAATCTTGGGATCCAAGGATTCTTGTAATTTCTGTGTAGACAAGATGGAAAGCAGAATATTTTTAAGTTAGTTACAGTTTAATAGATGAGGGGCATTGCAGTCTCCTGCTTCAGGGTCTCTTTTGCTATGGCCTTACACAAAAGCGTATTGGGTGGCACATGCATCAGTCATGGAGAAGCCTTGGGGACTGCTCTGTGCCACTGTTATGTTTGTGTGTTTATAATACGTTATGTTTATCATAATGGCTTTCAGTGCACATGCTTGCGGGCACTCTCAGCACCCCTTGCACCCTCTCTGTCTTTATCTTTAATACATCGTTTTGGAAACATCTAACCTCTTTGATCCATTTTGGAACACAGCAAAAATGTGTGGCTGATATGATAACTGTAAAGATATAATTTCTTAGATATCTATCATTCATCTTCTATAAATTGAGGCTCACACCCAATGTAGCAATCTTATATTGCATAAAAGTGTTAACAATTACAGTGTTTAAACTCATGCTAGAAAAAAAAACCACTGGTCATAATAAAGATGGTAGTGCAAATTCAGGGCAGGCATTTCACAGGATTGTTTAAATTTTCATTAGGCATATGCCTAAAATGTCAGTACATACTCTTAAAATTTCACTACTCAGGTTTTCAAGATCCTAATTAAAATCTCCATAGGCAGTAGCTAATATCTTCCCTTTCCACACTGCACATATTCCTACATTATAGCTGCAATAATCTGTATCAGGCTATAAGAAAGGTGAATGGGTTTTATATCTACTTGACTGTGTTTTGTAAAAACTATTATTGCCAGATGAAGAATATGTAGAAATTGCAGCTTTCTTCTCTTACTTGGACATCTGTTATGTGTTTCCTTCAGTAATTTGTTTCTCTTAGATGTTGACTTCAGGCCACTTTGTCTTGAAAAAGAGGCATTTCACATAACATATACTTGAAACAATGCTAAAGAGGGAAGGAAAGAAATATTCTGTAATGTCAACCGTGCAATTTATGAACTATTCAGTCTACAGAAGTAGATGGAGATGGTAAAAAAAAAAAAAAAAAAAGATAGAACATATAATCACAAAAGACAGCCACGGTTGTCCTGCCTGTAGTTTGGGGATTTTCCTCTGGGATGACTACATTTCAAAACAGATTCAGTGTGTTGGAATCCTCAAAAAGAGCCTCAGTGTCTTTGGTCCATGGCAGAGTGAGTCCCATTTGGCAGCCCCGGGAGCATTTGTGGGACCGCAGAACCCCTCACATCATTGTATTTAGCACAGAGCAAAGCTGCCAAGGGAGACCGAGTACTGGCTGAGGGGTAGCAGAGCCTTGGTCAAAACCTGTAGCTGAGAAAGAGCATTGCTGCCTGAGTTCCTCTGTGCAATTTGGCAATAAAATGCTTGGCTGCTGCTTACCTCAAGCACCGATGTTATTGCATCGCTACCTGCAACAGTCTGTCACCGAGGCAGCTCCCCATCTCTTGCACTACTATATAGTAAATGCTGTGCAGCGTGGCACTGCATCGTGGTAGCCCCGTTGTCTCTGAATGAGCTGACTCCAGGACTTTGTGGTGCCACCCGTGGGCTAAGCAGGTGCTCAGGAGGTGGCTCTGCTCTTTCCCAGCCTGCATGTGGCTACACAGTGTGGGAATATATAGGATAAAAGATTAATAAAGGTCACCCATTGAAGACTGTGAAACTAGGAATGAGGAACTGCTGGTGAAGCAGAGGGGATTCACTGAAATCCAGGATTGGTCCCTGGGTAGCTGGTGCTCCAGGATTGGTGGGTTAAGACGTGCAAAGGTTGTATAAATACCCAAACCCTGGACTTAATAAATGCCTTTGCCTGAAGACCACTGGCTCCTGCTCTGTCAGTTACCCTAGAAGTGGTATCTGAACAGATACCCAAAGGATAACTGTGAAGAAGTCACAACTGGGGAGTAAGAGTGTCGGAATGGACGGGAAGCAATGTCTAAATGCGATCACGTAAAGGTGTCGAAGCTCTGGGGAGAGCTACGCCGTCAGTAACCATGGGAGGAACCATGTTTGCAGAGCAGGTTATGATCCTGGGGTGCTTAAGCATATTCTACATAAAACAGGCAAAGATAAAGACATGCAAGAAGGGGACTTGATTCAGCTGCTAAAATTCAGGCTGGAGAATTGCAACTCCCTGTCACAAGCGACAATATATGACCCCGGGATTTGGCATGGAATTGGAGTCATTAAATGGGACTGGGTGAGTCGCAGGGACTCAACGGCAGGATGGCTGCTATAGCCATGGTGTACGATGTATGAAGCGCTAAGATGATACACTGGGACTGGGGTATCTGACCCCTCACCAGTTTACCTGCCACCACCACCTAAGGACATGACACCAACTCCCCTTTGACCAGAGGACTGGCTCCCAGGTGTATTGGGAAGTTCTTCACCCCTTCCATCAGCCCTGCCTGATTATGAATTGCAAGAGGTGGTGGGTCAGTAAACCATCAACTGGGTAAGATCTGCCACAGGAAGGGGCTATGGCTAAGGAAGGAGATGAAGGCTGGCAAGCAGCAAGGTGTGAAGCACTTAAACTGCGAGATGGGGTTGGCCTTGGGTGCTTTGAGAGGTGTTGCTTTTCTGGTTGAGGCAGGTCAGCATTGGGCCAAACTCTTCTCTGTGGTGGCCAGTGACAGGATGAGGGGTAATGCGTACAGGTTGAAACATAGGAAACTCCATCTCCATGTGAGGAAGAACTTTGCTGTGAGGGTGCCAGAACCCTCGCACAGGCTGCCCAGAGATCTTCAAATTTGCCTGGATGCCACCCTATGCCCCGTGCTCTGGGTGTCCCTGCTGGAGCAGGAGGTTGGACTGGCTGATCCCTAGAGGTCCCTGCCAACCTCAACCATTCTGGGTTTCTGTGTTTGACAGGCAAGGGCAGGGGGACGGGCAACATAGACCCCTAGATTATAATATGGTGAAAGAGCTGTGTAAAGCGGTTTCAGATTACAGGACAAAAATCTCCCTACTCATTGGTCTTATTATGAGGCTATTGTGAAGAACATTGGTTAGTACCCCAGGACTACAAGTAGCTGGTGAGATTGCTGTACACACTGGTGCAACAGGCCGCCACAGCATAGGAAATGTGGGAAGCAGCTAATCTCAAGGCTTTGGATAATGCACAGGACCCACAAATACAAGGAGTGGGTGTAGAAATGTTGCTGGGGAAAGGGCTGTACAGCACAAAAAATGTCCAGGTCAGATGTCCACCAGCAGTGCAGATACAGGCGTAGGAGATATTTCTTGAAGCTGCAGGACATATGCCTGCAGGGGAATAGGAGGCTACACAGCCTTTTTCTAAGGTGCAGCAGGAGAAAGGGTAACTGTATAATAAATTCTTCAACCATCTTAGGTCAGCAGTAGATAAACAGGTGGATGGGGAAAGGCTTCACTTACTAACATTTGAGCAGCTGACAGAGAAAAATGCGAATAAGGTTTGTAAGGAGGTGATTTGTGGGTTAGGGGTGTGATTGGGAGGAACCTCTACAATTAACGACTGTAAGGAGGCAGAGAATCAAGCGGGGGACCCAATGCTGATGGTGGCTAAGCCTGTAGAATTGCTCGCAGCCAGCAGGGAAGTAAATGCTTTGTGTGTGGTGAAGAGGGTCACTTTAAATGTGTGTCCCAAACACCAAAAGACCAGTCAGGCACCAGGTCCATGTCCGCGATGTGGACAAGGACATCAGTATGCCACTAAATGACGATCAGTGTATCACGGAGATGGCAGACCGTTGCAGGGAAACAGTTGGCACAGCATGAGGTGGCCAGCACACGCAAAGACACATATCATGCAAGCCACAGCCCCAGCAGTGACCAGTCCCCTCAACTTGAACTGGGAGTGGCCACCAGAGCCGGGCACTCAATAAACATAGCGCAGGGTGACCCTCAGTTAGAGTCCCTGGATACGGAGCGACAGGGAACAGCGCTGGTGCTAGCAGGGACCCAGAATGTATTCTGGGTTGCTCCAACACCTCGCGGGCCTGCAGCACCATTGACAGCGCTAGTTATATCACCGTATCTGCCCCAGGAAGCTTGAGCATGGCAATGGAGGCGGGGGGAGCCCATGGCACCGGTCCAAGGCTGCGGTCTGGCAGACAGGGCTCAGGGCCAAGGTGGAGGCTGCTCCAACCTGGTTTCCCCACACGGCGGCCCCTGCAGAGGGGCAGAACCTCAGCCTGGAGAGAAGAAAGAGGAGCCAGAGCTGTTTCTAAAGTCATCACATGTAACTGCTGTCACCAGGAACTGCTGACTGGAGGGATGAGGAGGAAAAGATCCTACAAGAGCCCAAGCCCCAAGAGGATATCTCCATGCAGAAGGAGTCCCAGGAAAGACCATGCATTAAGTTCCTTTAACTTGTCTCCAAGAACAGTTAGCACCAGCCCTCGAGTACGTGTTCTCTTGTGGCATTCCTCAAGCCTGAAGGGGACAGAACACTGGAAGTCTCTACCTCCTTTTCACCGGGAGGTTGCTGAATTGAGCAAATCAGTTAGCCTAGATTTGCCAGAGACAGACAGTCCATGCTACTGCTGTCCAGTTTCCAGTTTTCTGCCCAAAAGCTTGAATACACCTTGAAAGAGACTGACAGCTTTAATCCTGAGGCTTTCCAAGCTGATGTGAACTCAGTTACAGAAGAGCTGAAGCGATACTTGCAGAAACTGGAACTAGATGGGACACTGAAGAATTGTGTGGAAGATCCTCTGGAGGCTTCATTGGACTCTGCTTTAGATGAGTCAGTGGCCCAAACTAAGGAGTTTATAGCCAGGTTTATTACTGAATGTCAATCTTGGGATCTACTTTTACTCGACTACCAGAAAAGTACTGAAAAAATGCCCAGGGACGTAGAGGAATGCAAGATTAATGGGGGCAATGCAGAGCCTGAGAATTATCTAGGAACATCCCAGGCTGAAGTTCTCAGCAGCAAGTCCAGTTGTCAGAAAACACTAGATGACCAGAGGGAAGTCTTTACCTGCACGGAGCTCGTGCTGGACAAGTTGCTTCAGGCCTCGGGGGTGCTGCAGGCACTGGTGGGTGACAGCACTGAGACCTTGCAGAGCCTCTCCGGGAAACCGACCACCATGAGCCTCAGCTGCCTGGAGAGATCCCCGGTCCACAAGTTGCTGAAGGTGACACTGAAGAATCCTCCCTGTCTGACAAGAATCGGACACAGGGTGCAGACCAGGATTACCAGCCACTGTTGATGGAGATTGATCACAGAGAATGCAATAAGAGAATCTTTGAGCAACCTTGGCAACAGGTGCTATCATCCTAGAATCGGCTTAGAAAGCAAAAAAGAGGAGGGGGGATGTGGGAATATATAGGATAAAAGGTTAATAAAGGTCAACTATTGAAGATTGTAAAACTAGGAATGAGGAACTGCTGGTGAAGCAGATGAGGTTCACTTAAATCCAGGACTGGTCACTGGGTTGCTGGTGCTCCAGGACTGGTGGGTTGTGTGGAGGTTGTATAAATACCCAAACCCTGGACTTAATAAATGCCTTTGGCTGGAGACCATTGGCTGTTGCTCAGTCAATTACTCTACAACACAGGTGACTTTTTGTGGTGCTGCGTGTTAGTGTAATTGCAACTACCACCCACAGCTCTCCTGGTGGGCAGGCTATGGGTCAGTGGTCACAGCTAGTCTGTGATTTGATATCGATACCATGAGATAACTAACGCATATCTGTTTAATAATTCTTCTCTGACACCTCAGGCAACAGGAAAAAAGATATTTTCAGCGTAAAATGGACAATTCTGGAGCAATTCAAGCATTAGGAGTCTACTCCTACTTCTGTTGTAGCAAGTTGCAAAGTTTCAGCAGGCAGTAGTGTTGCTCCCTGGTGCTGGAAGAGGTGCTAATGGAAATGTGAGTTGCTGCTGGGACCTGTTCCAGTCTAGTGAAAATCATTCTTGCTATTTAAGAGTATAAATCAAATTGCACAGCCTTTGTGATATTGCTGTTTTATTCGTATTTCATTTCAGACTATTTTGCTGTGAAAAAAATCATTGGTCCAAGAATGGATTTTGCTGTAGTTCAAATTCCTAGTCACATCACAACACTACAGAATTAACTTTTATTAAAAAATAATTGTGAAACCTGAACGAGGTGCATGACTAATGAACTGATACTTTATTCAATTAGTGCTTAGACTGGAGGAACCAATGGCTTGGGACGTATAACCTGTCATTCATCTCAGTAGTAAATCCATTTGGGGATTGGTAAAATGGAATCACCCGTTTAATGTGTTTTTGCCATTCTCCTTTTATCTCCTTTTATCACCAAAGGAAAGCCTCAGTTTTCCTTGCCTCACCCATCCCAGTAATTGTATATGCAATTATATCCCCCTCACACATTAATCTGCTATAAATATTATTAGCTGGTGGAATTTGAGCTCACCATGGGGCTGTGTGCAATCAGTGGAGATACAAAAAAATAAAATTAAACCAACGCAGCTCACTAATCAACATGTTCTGTGGTGTCTTACAAGAATATTTATTCATTTTGTGGGAAATGCAGAATTTCCAAATTGATGTTCCAAGGTATCATGAAGCCTGGAGCTGGTATTGGCTGAATCCTACTGTTCAGTTTAGGCTTTTCTTTTGAAAGGTTCTCCTCTACCTGGAAACCCTTATTTATTTCCCATGTGTTTTTACTGGTTTTGAGATTTTTTTTCCCCTTGTTCCTCATGCCCCTGCTTGCCTTTGCTCTCCAGATGAATGCCAATGTGAATGTAAATTTTCCAAATCTCGGCTTATTCCAATGAGCCCAGCCACAGGGCTCATGACCTTACACCTTCCCCAGTGTCTTTAGATAATACACTGATAGTTTGTTGTCAGATCTGATTAATATTACCTGTAAGAGCATGCAGCCTGATCCCTGCAGTGTATTTTGCTTCCAGCAGGTTTATGTATAGACTGTTAACTTATTTTTGGCCACTCTCTCATGGTTAACAAGCTGAAAGAGCCTGTGTTGATTTGCCTGTGTCCTCTCTAGTGAGAGCACCAGCCTCCTGGTGCCCCGTGACTCAGGGAACCGTGCTTGGGCCTGACTCCATTCAGAGTCACTGAGGAGAAAAATGTGTGAATTTGGGATTTTACTCAAATTAGGTGAGGTAAGAACCAAGTCACAGCACTTCCAGATACGGTGTGAGGTAAGACCCAAGTCACAGCACTTCCAGGTGTAGCTGAGGCCTCCATCGGGCCTCCGCTCCGCTCAGGAGGACACCAGTGCAGGTAAGGAGCAGACACAGATCAGGCGGCAGCAGAAGGCATTGCAGACTCCCCAGCAGTCCCTCTTGCCGAAGCGAGCACGGTCACGCAGTGGTTGTGACCTGCTGTTTCGGAGGTCACTGATGCTCCTTGTTAGCGGTAGACTGGCTGGTGCTGGGGAGGTCATGGGAGCCAAGAGCGCCGCGGTTCGGCTTTCCACATGCACCACAGCCAGCAGGCCGTGCACGACAGGCAGTACCATGGTGCAGGACACGTAGTGCGGGCTGGTGTGTTAACGTAGTTGACCTCCCTACCTCCAGTTAGCACCAGCAAACCTGCATCTGCCAGATTCACTGGGGACGAAGGTGAGTGTTTTAATGTGGGTACCTTCACCTGAACCTCCCGATTTCAGGCTCTATCCATGCAAATTATCTCTTACTGTACAAGGATGGCTATTTGTTTAGTGCTTCTTAAATATATTTCACTCATATGTATATATAGTATCTGATTATATATATATAGTGTGTGTTACCTATACACACAGCCTGGTGCACAATCAGCAAACTGCTGATAGCAAGCACTACAAATATTTACAAACCAAATGAGCAGGCAAAACACATGGCACCGTTGTGTGCTTGCCATGCGTGGCTGAGCAGCAGGGTGTTAAAGGCTGCAAGTGCTAAATGGTGCTAATCGGCAAGGAGGTCCCCAGAGGCCAAAGACCCAAGCAGATTTATTCCATGCAAAATACAATCTGTGTTCGCTTTTGCTTGGTTAATCAATGGGATGTAGGTGCAGCGCCCAAAATACTTAGGGTCTGTTCAGCTGTTTTGGGACACATGGGTTTTCAAGAGATGTTCACAGACTTCATAGATACCCCGTGGCAGGAGGATAGACTTGGTCCTAGGAAACATACTGAACCGGGGCTCAACAGGTCCGAATTTCATTCCCTTTTCCTCTGGAAGCATTCATGGAGTTCTCCTGCTCCCTGCCCCTTGCTTTCCTCCCACCTCCTGTTCCACACCAGGAACAGGTGCTTCTGCAAGCAAAACATGAATGAGATTTGCAGCCGTGCTGCTGCTGTAACAAACGTGGGAAGGGTGTCCAGCAATAACAGCACATGACATGGGAATTATCTTCTGTGGAAGGACCAGTGTCTGCAGTATCCTCAGTCCTAATCTGCAGAATTTTCATCTAATGAGTAGCATTTGTAAGTGAATTGAAAACTGAGTTAGGTTGGAGGATTAAGATAAAACTAGTAGTAACCCCGCTGTAGAGGGAAGGTGGAACCTGGCAATGATGTGGTGTTGGTTTTCCACTTGCCGTGACACTTTTGTAGCTCTGGCAGCGTCTGGGATTTCCATGACTGCACGGGGTGTTCAGATACCAGAGATTTGTTTGCGTTAATGCGGAACCTTTGTGGACCTCAGGCTGGCTTCTCTGGTGCTGCCGCCCATCCCTACAGGAGGACAAAAGGTTGAATTCTAAAAGTAAAAGCCCCTGGGATTCTCTTCTTTGGTTTGGAGGCAGAAGGTTAGAGGTAACAGGGACTGTTACCTGCTTTGCAAGCTGAATAAAACACAAATATGCAATAATTGACAGAGATTTTAACCTCTTATTTGAGGGGTGGGATGTGTGCTTGTTCTTTCTCACAGTAGTATTAGAAAAAATCTTTTCTAAAAGCTAGGAACAAGACTGTAGTAAACTAATTATATTTTGCTTTATAGGAAAATTTAAAACATCTTTGGTCTGGTGGGGTTTGCTTGAGATGCAGCAAGGTGAAAATCATTTATCTCAAGATCAATATCCTTTCTCAGCTCTAGATCTGAATTTTGGTGATTTTAACTGAAAGAAGACCTTGTTGAAAGTTATTCCACATGTAGGTTTTGAAAAATCAAATCCACCTCTCATTCTGTAGTACTTACTGGATGATTAATAGGTTGTTGCGAAGCACTGGGTGTTCAACTCTCCTGTTACAATGCTATTACTTTCCCTTTATTGCCAAATATCAAGAAGCTGCAGTTTTTTCTGAACCTCGCTGGGGCTAGATGTCATGTTTTTAGGGTGATAAATCCAGCTTTTTTGCATAAAGTCTGGATAAGGTTGCTATAGCTCATTTCAAGTGTTTAAATGTTTCATTTAAACTCAAGTGTGATGGGATTTATGTGAAATGAAAAGAGATTCTTAGGGTGCAAGGTAAAGAGGAAAAAGTCACGAGGGAAGAGGGTAGTGGGAGGCGAAGCACTGCATAGGCAGAATGACAAACAGGCTGTAAAACAGAGCTCAGGAAGGTTAAGGTTAGGCCAATATCACATGCACGTCCTTTTCTCTCAATCAGAAGCATTTCTTCAACTAGAAGAAAAGCTAGGAGCATGTTTAAACAAAATCCCTTTAGAAAACCTGGGGTTTGAATCGCAGGAGATTATCACGCTCACAACTTGGTGCTTTGTAACAAAAAAGTCATTTTTTTTTTCAGTATATGTCAAAGTGGTGAAGTCTCCTGTGTAGGCGCAGCCGGTGTCCTCCCCGCTGCTGCTGCTGCAGATGGCCCAGGCGCAGCAGGTAGCGAGCATCAGAGCACAAAAATACCGAGAAAAAACGGAATGGGCCAAGATCCATGAACCGCCTCTGCCTCCTGAGTCCCAGGGCTGAGGCCCACGTGTGACAGGCCTGGTTTCTGGGAACCCCTAAGCTGGGTTGCAGGCTGAAGTCCTTTCTGTTTCCTACCAGGGTCAGTGTGTTGTGCTGTCCAGGGGCCAGAACTCCCGTCTGGTTTTGTTTATTTTCTTTGGGCTAGCTGGAAGTGGCGATGGTGGTTGCCGTTGTGGCTTAGTTTCTGCCTAGATCTGTAATGTATTTGTGGAGGTTGCATCAGCAGCAAGAAACATGAATGCTGAAGCCAGTGGAAAGTGTAAGACTGCCTGCAAAATAGTGCCTGTCTATTGCCAGCAAAGCTGTGCGACCAAAAGGGGCGAGGAGGGGTTGGCACTTGTGGACATCGTCATTTTCCAGGGTAATGAACTGTCTGACTTGACGCATGGAAAGGCTCGTGGTAAAACAGCAGTTCTGTGTTTATTGAAGTGGTTGGCGCCAGTGCTACAATATAGTTTCTCATAAACTTTATGGTAACACTGGTCCTTTAGGAGGAATTTGAGTGTATTTAGGATGTTCTTTGTGTAAAGTCTGTATGATTAAGGTTGAAATGTATGTGGTGGGGAACCTGGTAAATGGAGGAATGAGTCCCATGTGACTGGAGGAAGGGAAGAGTAGCGGCTGCGTCAGGAAAGAACAGTGTAGAATGGAAAAGCAAAAGGGATAAATACTGAAATTAATAATGTAGTGCCTTGAAGAAGCCAAGAAGCTGAGAAAAAAAGACCAGTGAAGGAGAACTGGTGAGTGGGTGGTGTTCCCATGATACTTCTTTCAAAGCAGGCAGGGAAAAGCAGAATTTGATATTGCAGGAGCTGGTCAACCAGTGTTTGCTGCAAGCTTGCAACGAGTCCGTGTCACGTACACCTTCTGCGTGCTGATGAAAAAGACCTTTTCAGCACGCTCTTTGCCATCCTTTTGAATGGACAGGGAAACAGAGTCACAAAGTAATTAAAGAGTTGCCCATGGCTCCAGGAAAAGAAAGTCAAAGAGCAAAGAGCACTGGTACTGCTCCTCACCATGAACATGTGAGCAAGGCAGTTGAGAGGAACCACTCAGAAATCTTGAGGTGAGGGCTTTAACAAATCTCTGTTTATTAGGGATTCCAAATTTTATTTATATTTCTGACACAGGAAGATTTATCTTACCTTCTTCTGGGACGTACATGAGGGGGCCTGCTGTAGACAGTCTAGCACACTAGAATAATTGGATTAACAATGTGAACCTCTGTATTTCTTCTTGTGCTCCATTACATGAATGTTTCCAAAGTCAGCTCAAGGATTTGCTCCATGTGGTTCCACTTGACTATTTGACAGTTTCATTGAATGCGTTTAGTGTAGGGTTAAAATGGTCAAATACAGAGGTGAGTGTTCCTGGTGCCTAATTCACACCTCTTTGCAGCATGCGGTCTGTGACCTTGGGCTCAGAGCTGGTTTCAATGAGCAGAGTCTGAACCATGCGTGAGCTGAGCGTGGTGCGGGGAGGCGCAGGTGCTGCTTGGATAGGTGCACAAATCAAAGCAAGCTGCGTGCTGCCTAGGAAGAGCAAGTAAGAAATGATACTGCTGAGGTTATTTTTAATCTCGTACTTTTTATTTTGAAAAGTGCCATGACTCACTGTATTCAAATCAGTTTGCCTCAGTGCCTGCATTCAGGAATAATATAGTTCTAAACAAACACCTTTTAGAATGATTTAGTGATTTCTTGGCTCTCCCACTCGGCTTATCTGCTTAAAAAAATGCCCTCTTCTCAGCTCCAAGAGTTTTAAGTGCACTCTGTGGCCCAGCTCCCTTCAGCACTAAACTGCAACCATGTGTATACAGTGAAAATGTTTATCACTATTTACATAGCACTGCTTGTTCAGAAGGATCCAGAAGCTTAATAACCTTGAGAAACTGTAATACACACCACATGAAGGCATCATTATCCCCGTCATTGAAATGCAGGGAGGATGCTGGGCTTGATAGAGCGCTCGTCTGCTCTGCCATGGCACATCCTGCATTCCCGTGCTGCTGGAGGCGGCTCTGGGGAATATCTGCACAGAATTGGGAATGATGCATTGTACTTTGTATGTAACTTTTTATTTGAGGTTGTTAAATATAAATATTTCAAAGCCATTCCTGTCGTCAGCTTTCTATACTATAACTGATTCCTCTACTTGCCTGGAATATTAAATGTTTGACTGGAAGTATTACCTGCCATTTACAGTTCCTGGACCAGTCGCGCTCACTGCTGACCTTCATTTGGTAACTCCCTCCTCCAGCCACAAGTAAGCATGTGTGGAGTGTAAATATTTTAATGAAAACTGCCTGTCACCTTTCTCTGAAGAACTAAAGAAATGTTATATAGAGTGAGATCACTTTAGGGATTGCATTACTGACTCCAGATGAAGTATCTTTCCTTTCTAGTGTCTCCTAGGGCTGGACGCTGGTGTGAACCTGAAGTGCTCTTATTATAGTGTGTATTTCAGGAGCTCTAAATGATGTGTTAAAACCTTGATATTTATCTGTGGTTTGCTTTTGTTTATGGTTTCCTGTATTTTCTGTATCTCAGTAATCTCTATGTGACAGCAGAGTTAACTTTCCCCTTGCTGACTCCAAGCAGAGAGTAATGTGAGAGAAGACATCAGGCAGACCTCAGTTACAGACGTGTCAACTTTTTGTTTCAGATGCCAAGGTCGCCTCCTTCAAGCACCTCCAGGAAGCTTTCTGTGCATGAGTGCTGGCACACCACTGTTTTCCTTCCTTTCCATGGAGTTCCCTTTTGGCTGCCACAGAAAGAGAGGGACACAAATGGCCACTCGTGACCTACCTGAGGGCCTGACCTGCCAGGCTGGTGAGCAGCCTCTCTGTGGAGCAGCCGAGCTGCAAATGTTTGTATGTGGCAATAAACCACAGATGTGGCAATAAACCGTTCAGATGAACGGACACCTGGCCCTGCAAGGGCTGTGTGTTGTGGAGGCCCTTAGCCAGCAGGAGCAATGCTCTGTTGTGGTTACTCCCTGCGGGAGTTGCTGGGGGCGGCTGTGTGTGTGACATTCCCAGCATGTCTAGGTTTTACTGTCTGAGGCTGGGTTTAGGCAAGGAGATTTCTAAATTCAACTACATGTATTTTCATTTTTACTAACACTATGTGAAGAAGACTTGGGGCCACAGAGGCAGCCCACGACTCCCGAGGTTTGGATCAGATCTTGGTTCTGTTGTTATCGTGCTCCCTGACCTGGCTGGTCCCCTCACCTCTGTGCCTTGATTTAACCTGCCTAACTCCAGATCATTAATGGGACACCAAGAAGTCGTTTGGTTGCTTAAGGGTCCCTGAATAATTACTGGACAAAGCGTGCTGTTTCTGTGTAGCTAATCAACCCTCCTAGGGGCTGCGGTGTACCAGACTCTTCCCCTTGAGTACACAAAAAGCCTCAAGCTTTTGTATTTTTAACTAAGGAACTCCAGTTAAATGACTGTATTTAGGTGGTGTGAAGCCACTGAATTCCTTGCTCTTGCTCCTGTCTGTAATATGAGCAATGCTTGCTTATTCCCATCTCCCTTTCCTGTTCTATTTTGCTCTCAGGCAAGTGTTGTCTCTGACAGTGCAGGGCTGTACAAATGGAGCCTTGATTTCCAACCTCAGAATGCTACAGTAAGGCCGTGCTTTTAAAAAGCAGCAATAATCCCAGCAGTAACAAAAACTTTCATTATTTCCGTTTTGCATTGATGAGATTACAATAGCTCTTGAAAAGTATGAGGTTATCTAGTTTCCTTTAACACAGGGGAGGTTGTTAATTATGATTTTGCAATTAAATATGGCATCTTAGTTCCAGACTAAAGTTAATATCTACCCTTGGCAGAACGTGACATGACAGGAGTCTGTCCAGAGGAGTGATCAGCGGGGGCTTTATGCACTGATGGTCCTGCTCTGTGGACCCTGCTGCCTTCCCTGCTGAGGAGCTGTTCATCTCTGTTCAGACTAAGTCTCCGTTCTTGCTGATGATAATTCCTGTTCCTGGGTGCTGAGCTCCTTCAAAAGGTCCAGTTGCCTGGGAATGTCTTACCTGCCAGCGTGTGTACACTGTGCTGTTGGGCGGATACATTAACCAGGGGAAACAGACTACGTATAGAGTTCATAAATTTGCTGAGTTCTGAGCAGGTTGATGCTTCCAAACTCTCTTCACAGCATGAGAATGGCAGGTCATGTCAGCGGGAATTACTTCACCCAGTTGCCAGGTTGGGATTTTCCTTGCTGTTGTTGTTGATTTTGGTGGTTTTTTTTTTTTGTTTGATTTGTTTTGTTTTATTGCTTGTTTGTATTTTTGTCATTCTATCTGGGATTAATTCAAATAGTAATGGTTTGTTTTTCAGATTTCTGATTCTGGAATTTCCTGATTTCTTTTTAATTTGAGCTTTACTCATGTAGATTTTTCTGTATCAGTTTGTGTAAAAGACTCTGCAACTTAACTGCTCTCTCGTCATACTTCAGGGTTCAAAAAACCTCATAGAAACTTAGAGCATTTGGACAGGTTGAGACAAACCATTTCCTTTTCAAATGTCAATTTCTCACAACAAAATGAACCATGAGATTTTCTGAGACTTTTCTGTTATTGCCACGTTGCACCGATGCCGTTCCCAGGCCGTGCGGAGCGGCACTCCGTGCACGCTCAGTGCAGAGCATGGCTGTCATTCTGCAGCTTTCGTTTCCAGATACGGGAAATTTTTAAATTTTGTTGTCATGAATAAATAACGTAGTGGCATTTTCATGGACTGAGCCAGAAAAATTCTCTTATTTTAACACAAAGGAGAGTGACAGCTACTGCTCTCAGAAGGAAAGCTTAATCAAAGCTTAATTCCCTTTTATAATTAAGTCTTCAGAATTGATACATGACACATTCAAGCATGGCATTTTTAATTTAATTAATTTTCTGAAGACTAAAACAGTCACTGTTATTACAAAAGTACAATATACCGAGCAACACTTCCAGAACCATGTGAAGAACTGTCTGTGTGTGATACTGCAAGAGGCCCTGCGGAGGTCCCTGATACGGATCAGATCCTGATTCGGTCTCTGATACAGAGGCCCTGGAAGGTAACGGCAGCCGTACAGCAGGAACGAAATTCTGATCCTGTAAATGCCAGGCTGGTCCCCCTCTTCGTTTTGGTCTTGAGGCACAGGACTGAAGTAAGATCTCCTTGAGGTTGGCATGGGTGTTGTGTTGGATGTAGAAAGTCATCTCTGCATGTGGAAGAGTTGACTCCAGTGAAAATAATTTCCAAGGTGAATTTTTCTGTATCGTCTCACTGACACAGTTAAACAAACTACCTAGTGACTATCAAGTGGAAAAAAAAGTAATTTATGATACAAATTACATGTTAACATGGACTGTTCAAAACTATTCGAAACTCTGCAAAAAATGGCAGAGTGGGCAAACAAGCACACAGGCTTTAAGGTCTTCGTAATGTTTTATATTATATGATGATGTTATATATCATATGATAGTGTGTCAAGAATGGTGGAGGAATAGCACTGTAGCAGAGTGCTGAGTACTGCAGGCAAGACTGATACACTAATAAAGCTCGACTCTTACCAAAGCAGGCATTGAACTATCACGGACTCCTGGGTATTAAAAGACACTGATTCGAGAGAAGAGCCAACAGCTGTCTGAACAAATTTTGTTTTTCTAGATTCTGGCAAAATTCACACATAAATGTGCTTCTTTTAAGAGCATTGGCAATATTTAGTGCTTCTTTGAAACATAATATTTTCTATGTCATCTGTCAACTCTGCATCTAAATTTTTGTATTTATTTTCCTAACATGTTCCAGGAATGAAATGTGCCTAAAACTCCATATTCTACCCTTTTTCTTTGATGAGCAGATGCGCAATGCATATTCTCATCAGAGTGGTTCAAGAATGCTTTCTGTGAACCCTGCAAACTGCTTTGAAGACTTTCTGGAGCAGACTCGGATGTGCAGATGATGATGTTGCTTAAGTGACCCTCTGAGTCCGTCGAGCCCTTTTGGTAGAAATCATTTGTGCCTTGGCGCTACACCCGTGAGCAGCAGCGAGTTTTGCTGAGTGGCCAGAAGACGTCTTGGCTGCAGGTGGTTCCAGGCCTGTGTGGCTCTGCAGGCTGTGCGGGTCGCATGGCTCTTAGGCAGCTCTGTGTGGTGTCTGTGTCCTGGGCAGCACGCGGCGGTCTCTGCACAGCGCTGAGTTGGAGGAGAGAGCACTAATACAGTGTCTTGAGCTGAAACCACTACCGTTAGCTGTGTCCTTCCTGGCCAAATAACATTTCTGTGGATGCAGCACTGCCCCTTACTGCTTACAGCCGTCCTGATTCTCTGCCAGAGCAGCAGTTGTTGGTGTTACTTAACAAGAGCTCCCGAACTGGACGACCGTGTTGTTGGGGCACGGAGGGTGCATTAGGCAGGAAAGCAGGGCCGGTGGCAGTGAGTGGCTCCTTTCAAGGCAGCTTGAAATCTTTGTCCTTGGTTTTGTTCCCTGGAATCCTAAGTAGCTGTCTGAGTGTTGACATTCCTGTGAAGTGAAGTGTGGGCAAAGCTCAGACTCCGAACCCCTGGTGCCAGTCAGGACCCGTGTTATGAGACCTCTGGCCCCAGAAGCAAGCAGCAGCACACTGGCTTCCCTTTGGTATATGTGGATTTTCCTAATGTTCTCTGCTAGATATTGTCCAAATCCCTACTTGCAGTGAGCTAAAGGAAGCATTTTGTGTACTTTTTTTTCCCTGATTTTCTTCCAATCAGTTGTCATTAGTCTGGAGAATTAACATATTGAATAGAAGTTTCCTCACTTCGTGTCACCCAACCGAGGCCTTTGCAAAGGGGAGACCTTTTATTTTCTCATCCTAACGTAACAGTAATCCTTGCTGACACGGTGCACTCAGTTCCCTCCAGCAAAGTAGCTCTGGGCCAGATCAGTTCCTGGCTGCTTTCAAAGAGCTGGTTGTCGGGCAGAAAGCCTGGAAAAGCTCCGGGGAGCAGAGAGCAGCTTCCATCAGGATCTATGATCCGTGCTCCCAGCAGGGTGTAGATTTAAAGTGTTGTTCAATAATTCGGGGATCACAATGAAGAAGTGGCATAAAGGCAGAATGCATTTAAGTGCCTGTATATCTTGGTAATAGTGGTTTTATTATTTAACACACATGTTGCTAATAATTTTGTTCATAACTGCACTGCTGTATATCTGGAGGACTTCTTTTAATTCCAGGGTGCATCAGCTAGGAGATGTTTGAGAGAAAACAGGGAAGAAATGCTTGGCAGATATATTCCCGAAATATGACCCCTTGTACTAAATAATAATAATAATAATAAATAAGGGTATAAGAACAGTTAATGGAGGATAAACATGATTGTAAAGCCCCATCACAGAGATACCATATGAGGTGTTTGCTTGGATTTGGCTGTGACAAAATGTATTTGGACACCAAAGATCATGCATCGCTCCTGGCGTCCGTAGAAGTTGCAATGAAAGAATCAGCTGCTAATCCAGAGCTTGAGGCAATCTGATTGTACAGAGGACATCTCAAATAAATGACACATATGTTTAAACCACAGGGACTACAGGGGACTTCCTATGAAATCTTCTCCCAAATATTTTGCTTGTTGCACTGTAACCTACTGTCATTTTGAATATAGCTCCTTTCCACTAAATCCCAGACTACTGAGTTATTCTGGTTAAACATGATTTGAATTATTAGTATATTTCAAATGACCATGAAATCACAAAATAGAAGCTTCTGAAAGTGAGCATTAATTTAATTCCACTGAGTTTTTCTTATGCTAGGCAACTGTGACTTTTTCATACATAGCTACATGTATGTAAATTGAGGGAGAAGAGGAACCAATTCCATTGGAGTAATATCAGCTGCAAACAACAGGCATCCTAGGAAATTTATAAGTACCAGCAGCTGCCATTTTAATTTATCCCATGCGAAATACAAGCAGAATCTGATCTCAATAGTCTGCATAATATTTAGTTTCTACCAGTTCAGCTCAGAACTTATTGGAAAAAATATAATTTGAAATTCCCCAATTTCTGAACAATAAATTAAAATCTTCCCACCATTGTGCTTAGGAATTTCATGATGAAAAAAATAGATAAATATATATGGTTAATTATTAATAATATTATATAGGAATAAATCTCTTTTATATCTTTTACTAGTATTTTTTTTTTGTCGATTTACAGTGTTTCTCAATGCAAACATTTCTCTTGCCTTTAAAATTAAACTTAAAAACACATTTGCTAGAAGCTGTTAGGGTTTATATAGAGGATTTCCATATTCTTAGAACTTCTGAAACAATTCAGTGAGAAAACTTTGAAGAAGGCTGAAAATATGTTTTAAATTAAAAGTCTCTAATTCAAAAAGAGATCACTTTTGTGCTTACTGAATAGCATTCTTATGGGTAAAAGACAAAGCAATTAAGGAAAATATCCATTCTCCTTTATAAATTCAGAGTTCTTTCATATTCCTAAATTACTGTCTCTCCGCTTGTTGTATCTCAAAGAATGCATTTGTTTACAGAGACAAAATAAATGTAATCTGACCCTAAAGAAGAAATGAAATGCTTCTGCATGTATTAACCTTAAATAGTGTAGCTCCAATGGAAAAAAAAATGATGTTGTTCTAGTTTTCCATTAAAGCCCTGTTCATTTATCAGTTTGTTTTGCAGCTTGGCTTACCTTTTCCTGTTTTCATACATCACTCATGACTCATGTCAATCACTTGCTTAGGGACTGTATTTTAATTTTGTATTTGAATTTTGCTCATGAAAAGGCAACTGAGTTTTTTTGTATGAAAAAGCAACCGGATGTCTGTCTTGCTGCAGCAGGGATACACAGCATCAGGAAGTGCAGGAAACGTAATTGATGGATTTCTCCTTACCCAGGTCTGCCCAAAGCCTGGGTACAGGAGAGACTAGAGCAGGTTTGTGATGGATGCAGAGCAGTGCGAAATTCTATTCAGTTGTCATGAAAAAGTTACAGAGTCAGAAACTGACTTGAATTATGCCAGTAAAATGTGGAGTGATTCCACTGATGCTAATGGGCTTTTCTGGGATTATACTGATTTCACTAAATTGAATTTGGCATTTCTAGGTAGGCAGCCACCTTAGAGCCATTCTCCTCTTAAAAGAAAGAAAAAGGAAGCCTGATGCTTGATTCGGTGCCACAACGTCCCCTTGTTCCTCCCCAAGGCCTGGAGGAGAGCGGTGGTACTGCCCGTGCCACCCCCGCTCCAGTGGACGCCTCTCCTCAACCATTACCAGAGTCTGGGTAGGTTCCTCCAAGCTATTGCTTCTAGTTAAATTGTCTAGGCAACTTCATTTATGCATTCATATTTTGGAGGATCACTCCAAAACATGTCTGCAAAAACCATGATAGCTCCACATCTTTAATCTTTCAGTCATTGCATGGTAGCTCGTGCTGCGCATGCAGTAGTGTCTGCTCTGGATTTGCTCTTCCTTGAGCTGCTCCCCGTTGCCTCCCCGCGGTGGGTAATGCGTGGGGAGCAGGTGGCTGCGGGAGGCTACCGGGATGCTTTGTACAACTGGCTTTGGTGCCCTCGGCTTGTGCCTCTGTAGCCATCACAGCTGGCCACATCCTGTAATTCCCATCTTAACCGCTCATCTTAGTCATTTACTAAGCTCTCCAAATGACATGTTCTCCAAGCATGGGGTGATCCCATAAGAGACTTTGATACTTCAATATGCACAAATCCAAAGCAGGTGAGGCGGGTATTTCCTTTCAGTCTAGGATGTTCCTGCTGTGATTACTTTTAGTCCTGTAAATTTCTCTGTCTGGAAAAAACTTAGCTGTTCAGTTGAGATGTTTAACCTGAATGGTTTAATATAGCTGATCTACAAGATCATTGAGCTTATTGCCTCGTTTTTGTTCGTGTTCATTTTGTTCACATTGCATACACTTTATTTTGATTTCCTTTACCTTGCTGGAGTTTGTAGCAATGCATCACCAATGTAGTTCTAAATTCAGGAGCACTGACTTGCTCATGTTATTGCAAACACTAGAATTGCTGAATTGCTAACAGCTTATTTCAGCTGTTCTTATTGCTAAAATAATTAAGCTTAAAATAGCAATAACAAAGTATGTAACATGCATACCTTAATGCCAAAAGTAGCTATTCTGCAGGACAGCAGTCATATTTATGTATGTGCTTACATCTCACTGTTGGGGGTAATTAGACTGCACCACTTACAGAGGTACGTGATGGCTGAAGTTCTCTCTTTGTGTACAGATTTGTTAGGATCATCTGTATGGAAGGTAGTAAAAGCTAGGCGCAGGGTGCTGGGAGTCTGTATGCTGCAGAAATTTGCCAGTATTAAAAAAATAATCACTGTGGAATTTATGAATTTACTTTGGCAACTTATTTTATAGCGGTTAATTATTCATATATATGAGGCAGAATTATTGTGAAAAACCCAATAAAAAAGTTCAATTAAAAACCTAAATTATAAGTTTAATCAGTCTTCAACAGCAGAAACTGATTTGCATACCGTCTCATTGAAAAATGCTTTGTGTACGATGAACAGTGCACTTTTGTGCAATCTCAGCTCTATTAGTTATTTCTGTTGCATAAATGATCATATATCACTTTATCAATGGCATTTCTCTGCACGGCTGCAGTTCAAACAAAACAGTAACTTTCTGTCTCAGTACTGGGAATTTGGTGGTGTCTTCTCTTTTTCTATTAGAGTACTTTTTACATCAAAAGGAATTAGAAAATCAGGAGAGTATTCCAAGAAGAAAGAAAAAAAAAAAAAAAAAAAAGATGTCCCTACCCAACTATTTTAGTTCTGTTGATTTCTGTTGTACTGCCATCATAAAAATTACATCAATACATTAATGGTAGGCATCAGAATAGCTTTATTGTCTCAACTAAAAGCATGTTGCTCTCTAAGTGCATCAGCCATAATAGAGACTGATGGGAGAGATTATCCAGATGAGCAACGCAGTAGAAGTGAGAGCTCCAATGAAAACCGACCTTGTTAACTATGGAGGATAATTACCTGGGGGAAAGGGACATAAATACGATCCTCTCTTGAGCTCTCATGCCTCTTCTGTTTGCTTAAAAGGAGGTGTGAGGCCCATGCTAGAGCATATTCAGACCCATCCGACTCATACTAATGACTGGTGAATGGGGTAAGCGTGTGGAAGGAATGCATGTGCATACGTATGGGAGAAGTTGGCTGTTTTAGAATGAAAATGTGTGTGCTCTGTGGTCTGAGGGGTTTGTGATGCTGCTGACAGGGGCACTCAGTGCACTCGTGTCCCGGAGGGGCTGTGGGCAGAACCAGGGGGCACCGACAGCTCTGTCTCTGTGCGGTCTCACACGCCGTTGTTCAGCAAAAGCCACCCGCCTAGAGATAAGGCAGTGAGGAAGAGGGATAAAACCACTCTCATCTCTTCCTCATCTGGCTGAGGTGCAGGGGCTCGGCTGGTCAGCGCCTGTAATAAGAGCTGCGAGAGTCACACACAGCTGGATCTAAGGGTAATCTCTCTCTTTTATGTAACTGCTGAGCCTCACATCTAACCAGATTATTCTCCGTGCTTGCTGTAAATAATTCTGCCCATCAGAGCTAAGCACTCTGCAATCTGAATTACAAGATGATCTATACTACCAGCACCTATGTGTAATTCGGGGTCCTAAAGTTGCTTATTTTCGCTCAGCTCCCACCACTGATTTATGGCCAGTGAAGTACGTATTTCCTCAAAGAGACAAGGCATTTTTTTTCATATGAAACAGAGTGTGTTCTTAATGCAACACTTCATCGTCACATATTATTACTATCCAGTTTTGGAAACTGGTCTGTCTGGTTGGGAATAAGACAGTAACTTTATCTTTTTATTCCTGGAATGGCTCAGAGCTGTAGCCCGGCAGGGACCAGCGTGCAGGTCCCTCTGGAGAGGTTCCCTGTTCAGCACTCAGGATGTTGGATGGAGCCGGGAGTCTGTAACATCCTTGGATGCTGGGTAAAGACTTGGGTGCTTGAAAATAGATGGAAAACCCTAAAGATCTTAGCGTCTGGAAGAGGTACCAAAGATGGTGCGTTACCCTCTGCCCCTCATTTAGATCCTGCCTCTGTAAGTGCAAAATCTGAAATTAATACTGTGCTATGGTTTGGTGCGTTGAGTTTTTATTCTGCAAAGGAAAATAATGGATAAAAAATAGGTGTGTCACGGGGCTCTGGGAAAACCTGTGGATTATTAAAGTTCAGCACATCCAGAAATCTATTTTAACCCACCCAAGCTCCCTTGAGATGTAGCCTGGAATAAAGATGCAATCCATTAGGAAAAATCAGGCTCAAATCAGCTGCTGGTGTGTGCTCAGTGCCAGAAATAATGTGATCTGTCCCTGAAGAAGGAGGCATGAGAGGGCTGTGCATCCTTGTTCCCGTTCAAGGCTCAACATGCGTTGGTTGTGAGGAAGAGGCTCTTAACAGCGAAGCTTCCTTTACCCCATGCCGCAGGAGCAGACACCCAAGAGGAGAAGAGCTCTGCTCGGATCACGTGCCTGGGAGAGATGTGGCCTTTTCCAAAGTAGCCAAATGGAAAATCCTTCCAAAGCAACAGCACATGCACAATAGCCTATTCAAAGTTCATGATCTCCTCTGCTTGCTTTATATATTCCTTTGGAAAGAACAAGGGGGAACAATATAGCATGAGCTGCTTGCTTGCCAAACATGATTTAAAAACTACAATAGCATAAAAACGGAGATGCCAGAAAGGGGGTTCTTTTGGCTTGTAGTCGTGCCCATTTTGCCAGACATTCCTGCTTCCCTTCTACTCCCCATCTCCTTTTGGAAACAAAATCCAATCTAATGTTTCATTTAGAAGATATCGTTTGTGCTCGTGAACATACTTTTCACAGAGAACAAACTGCTTTACCGGGGGAGTTAATCCAGTAATCTGTCCCCATTCTGCCCCTCTGGCCTATTGCATTGTTGTGTTTGGCACCTGCCCTTCCCGGCGTGGCCCTGCCTTTCCCGCAGGAGGGGATAGGAATTAGTGTGGGTGTCATTTTACCTATTGTATACCAGAATTCATACTCTGTGAACTTTCGGATGCTCTTAATCCTCCTGCTTCCGTCTGTTCACAGAAGTGTTCGGGGGGCTGGAGGAGACTAGGATCTTGGAAAAGGCAAACCCAGAAATCTGACACTGTCTGTGCAGAATCTGGGTAACAGAGAAGGCTAGGGATATAATTACTACAAAGGTAAGAAGACACGAGTGTTTGTCATAAAATATCAAAACTGATAAAGTGAGGAGAAATGAACTGAAAACTGTGAATTGGAAACTAATGAAACATTTGGTGAGTTGCAATGAAAAAGAGAATATGCTCTGTGAGCAAAAACCTAGTTGAAATGAAATTGGAGTTACGAAATTGTTTTAAGGATATGCAAGAAATGAACCTGAGTGTTTACTCAGCAACTTGCTCCTAGGGGGAGACAAAAAGGAGTTAGACCAATGTGTACCGAGACGTGGAGGCTCCTGCTCAGGGGGTCTAACCAGGCACTTCGGAGTGGTGCCTTGGAGCCCCTGCCTCACGCCATGGTCCGGGGAATGTGAGCTCTCAACCATGGTTCTTGTGTTCCCGAATTACCTGACCGACACAGACTTACATCTGCGCAAACAAGAGCCATGCAGATTGACTTAACTGGTCAGCCATTTAAAATGTGATCTGACAAATAAGTCTCACAAACCACCAGAGAATCGCATGCGATTTATACCCAATCCGCAAATGTCTGGTTCAACCAACCAAGAAAGCTTGGGACACCCAAAATCTCATTTTGGTCTCATTGCCTCCAATCCCAAACTCAGGAATTTTGATTAGAAAGTCATCAGAATTGATGCGATAAAGCAAGAAATGGAGAAAATGGTCAGCAAAGATAGCTGAGGAAAGAGAAATAAATAGAATTTACTTCTCAGACACGGTGAAGGATGTGATGAGGCTGAGTGCAGGTTGATTTGGTTCTCCCCCGAGATCCTCAGGGGTGATAAACACCACACTGACTACAGCTGAGTTAGTCCGTTGGCCTCAGAAGTAGTGGAATCAGGTCATTCTGTGTTGGTTTTGGAGTTGCACAAGGTTATCCATACAATCCCAAGAGAAAATTCCAATGGTAAAGAGCTGAGATCTGAGGGACCAAGCGCAATGAACTTTCTAGTTTATTATATGATGGATTGTTTGAAGCTTCACAGGAAAAATTGCTGGGCCTGAAATGAAAAACATGTCCTGTGTGAGCAGTGGTCAGCAAAGCCCTCCACGCAGGTAAGGGCAGCGGCGGCAGCGCTGGGGCTCCGAGGACACCACCACGCTCCTTGCTGCAACCCTCTACTGTGCTGTTAGCTCTGAAAGGCACGTCGGGCATTTCAGATGTTGGAAACTCAGTCTCAGCAAGTGAAAGGAGGGAGACGCTGTAGCTGAGAACTGCTCTGCAGCTGCTTTCTTCAATAAGGCAAGATCCTGAGGATTGCAGAGCTGTTCCTAGTCACTAACCCATGATGTAGACCCATGGTATAGAGCTGAACGCAGGCTTAGAGATGGTCAGTAATGTTTTCTTGACTAAAAAACTGTAAAAATCTCACACAGAATTTTTGCAACAATCAGATCATTTGCAAATATCCTGGGTCAAATTACTGATTTTTTTGACGCCTTCCTTCTCCTCTTATAAATTCAGTCTTTGTAGTTTCTCAGTATCTCATCTTTTGTTTCATTCCTATATTTTACTCTCTTGCTTTCATTCAGAGAGTTTCATATTCTAAGTTAATTGTTTTTTGGGCAGTTGCTTTTACAACAGCTGTTGTTCCATTGTATACTTTATGGTATACTTTGCTTCCATCAGAAGCAAAGAATGAAGAAGAATGTGGATAAAACCCAACAAAATTATACATTGCAAATCAAAAACTTTGCTAGACAGATCTGCAGTGTAGCTTTTGAAGCTGAGTAAAGCTGACAACATTCGTTTACGAAGTTCAAAAGGCAAATGAAAAACATCTACAGTGAAGCACAAGAGCAGACCCATCTTTCATATGTAATTGAAACACCTGGAGCTGTAATGCACAGACAGGGGGAAATAAAACAAAATGCCAAATGTACGGGATATTAGTGATGACTTTACAGCGCCAGATGAGGAGCTGTTATGAACACAGGAGGGACACTGAATCATAGACGGGTTTGCTTCGACATTTCCACATGTATAAATGATTCTGAATGCTGGTAATTAAGATTACACTGTCATTTGTGGTTTGTGCTTTTGTAAGGAGGATCTGCCGTGATGTTTCTCCTAAAGCTCTGAGCTAGCGGGGGAGGGAGCAGTGCGGGCAGGTATGTCACTGCAGATCTGCTTTGCGGCCTGGACCTGCGCTCCGAGGCTTTCCCCGCGCCGTCTCAGCTTGGAGTGGAGGCAGGAGCCTATCACAGAGGGTCACCAGGTGTTGCAGGCTGCAACCCGGAGCAGTGCTCCGTGTTGGGCTGCCCCCGTTTACTCCCCCACCACTGCTGCATTGAGAGCATTCGGGAGGTTTAAGTGGTAGAAAACTCGCACCAGTGAAATCCTGCTAGGCAAGACAGGCTCTCTAATTAAAGTGGCGAATGTAATATTTTAATATTCTAAATATTCATAAAGAGTGGAATATGAGAAGGATAGGGAAATGAGAAACAGTCTTTTGAATGAAGGTTACTGAAGAACAGGCACAAAATACGGTACCCATGAGCCAGACAAGGCATCAAAATAGGAAATGCAGCCCTACTACCTCTTGTGGTAGGAGCCTCGTAACATGTCAGTCACGAAGAAAAGAAACCCCAAGTCTCTGCTTTTCCGCTTTCTCAGGATGTATTCAAATGCAACACAATATTCTAGCTGAGGGAGGACACGCAGACTTGGAGGCACTACCTAATTTCTTCTTTCTCTCCTCCTTACAAGCAGATTGGACATTTCTGAAAATCATTCTTCCTTCCTTTAGTTAATGCCATACAATTTTATGTCATACAAGTTGCCCCTTAAGACATGTTTTAAGCTTAGACATGCTTAAATTACTTAGAATCAAGCTGATTTTATCTGTCAGTCTATACTTTATAATTGGTAGCTGGTTCATACTTTTAGCAAAACTTGAGTGGAATCAGGATTTTCCCTTCAGAGATTAGACCAATCTGTTTCTGATAAATCAGATGGCAGAACTTTCTATCATTAATTAGTATGCAAATTCATACTGCAGTGCTCTCTAGTCCGCCCCTGAATGTTAATGGGGTCCATCATGACGTGCTGAATGACTGAAGGTGCACAAGAGCAGAGGGAAACGTGTCATGTATTCCTCCCGGTGCCTTGATTTTACTTAGCCTTTCTCCTAGTATTTGTATGCGTTATGAACAGTGCAAGGCTGGTGCTGCTGCCTTTCCCGTTCCTGGTTGGGGAGCATGTGGCTGGACACGCTGCACAACCAGATATTGCTGTCCTGCCTTTAGTACTTGAGTTCAAGGTTGGATATAGCATCATTACAAATGCTGTGAAGCATCATCTCTCACGTGCGATTACCTTGTTAGCCTGAAACACTGAGGAATTTCAGTCCCAATGATGGGGGCAGAGGTTAACTCTTGTGTAGAAGATTCTGGTTGATTTATAAATATGTCTGAAAAAGGAAAGAAAAAAGAAAAGGAAGGAAAAACAAAGGAAAGGAAAAGAAAGGAATATGTTTTAAGTGTGTTTTGGGGTAATTTCTGTAACCTGAATCCCATTTCAGATGCCAAAGAATATAAGCACGTGTCAGCAGATGTCCAGCTCAACAGGAAAACATGATCTGTGCACACATATGCTAAGATTCAGCATATATGCACTGTAAAAGCTGCACGCTAAACTTCAGGCAAGCAAATATTTGGCTTGATTGAAAAACTGCTGTTGTAAGGCTCCTCTGAATGACTTTTAGCAGTAATAGAGAAGCTGTGCAAAGTGAATTTCAGTTGCCTGTGAATAAAAGATGCAAATAAATTTCAAATAGGAATTCAGATACTAATGAGAAGCAAACAGATTTGTAGCCAAGCAGTTATGTACTTTCAAAAACCATAATTTACTGGAGAGAGGAGAGACTGAGGTTTTATGCTGTAGCCTCAGAGACTCATTCATATCTGAGAGGCTTTTCGTTCTGTACCTGGCCTAGCAGGTGCAGAAGCCAGCAGGAGATGGGCCCGACTGAGTGCTGTTGGCACCTGCACTCAGTGATATGCATGCGTTTTTGCCAAGGGGTTGAATTTGGCCTCATGTGGATCATGTAAAGGTGAAGCGCAGGGAGGTTTGTTACCCAGCCAAGTTTCTACACTCAGGACTAGCATCTCAGCTCAGTTCCACCAAGTAGCCTTCATTGAATGGGGTCTGGGTGTCTTCAACGAGCAGATCTGCAGCCCTCTTAACTTCAGCTGCTGTTTTTTGATCAAAATTATTCATATGTTTGATAGACTGTTCTTGTATTTTCCTTCTTGCTTTCTCTTTTCTCCATATATCTATGTTTTTTAAAAACAGAGTTTCTACGGGAAAGAGTGTCTGAAAACTATTTTTTAGAATTAGAAGACCGTGTCAGTGAGAGCGAGGAAGAAACTATCACTAGCATTTGCCCCTCTTCTGCATGAGAACAGATGTGTTTGCACAGGGCTTTTTGTGCCCTGTGATGTCTTCTGCAGGGTTCACTCTGCAAAAGTTACACAACTTGGAAAGGAGAAGGCAGCTCTGTAATGTTTGCTCTGAGCTTTTTAAATTTAAAATGGCTCTTCAAGAGCACTGAAATTATTTGAAAGCAATTAGCATTTTGATGTGAAATAAATAAGCAGAGAAAATGCTTTTTTCTCCCCAAAATCTGCCAGGAAGCTGTGGCGTGTGTTCAAAGAGAATAAAAAAGGAAGTCACTGCCTTGTTTTGGTCAGCAAACCATAACATTAATCTGCTGCCAAGGTCAATTGGTCTGTGCCCACAGAATAAACTCCTGAAAGATAATCAGGATTGGGATAGTGTCTTCTCCTGTAGCATTTACTGTATCCCCTACCAGGAGGTCACAATATGTATCCATAAAATGAGAGTAAATTTATCTCGATTTATCTCAAAAGTTTCTGCTATCTAGGTACTGTCTGGAAAGCAGTTTAAAAATAAGGATTACTCTGCAACTTTCCAGGAAGCTTACTGTATTAAATGTAGAGTTGCTTTTACTGATCAAAAGAATTTGATCTTTTTTCCTTTGCAGGAATAGCAGGATAAATTGGAGTTAAAGCATAATTTACAAAATCATTTGTGTGTTTTTTTTTTTATAATTATAATATTGGAAATTCTGCTTCCAGTACGGTGGTATTTAGCAAATTTATGTTGTAATAAATTATAGTTCCAAAGTGGAACTTACGCAGCTTTATGACCATATCTGAGGCACAAAGTATAAGCTGCGGCCTCTCCCTGCCGCTTCCCGGTGACGGAGCATCCCTGGGTTTGCAGGCAGGATCTCCTCCCCCAAGCAGAAGGGCATCTGCTCCCAGATTTGTGCTGTGCCACTGACCGCAGCCTGCTGTGGTCTTTCTGCCCGTGATGAGATCCTGGCCTATGTATGGCATAAAAAAAATAGTTTTTTAATACAGCTTCAAGACCCAGAGGTTATTGTGCGTATTGATTGGAACCACAGAGTTAGTGGACTTTTGATTAATACAACTGAGCAGACTTTTTTTTTCTGTCTTTCCCTTTAGGGGTTTCTCTTTAAATAGACTTAGGGGTTTAGTGTTTCTCTTTAGGGTTTCTCTTTAAATAGACTTTTTATCTACATGCTGCACTAAACCTGGCTTAACCTCAGGAAGAGGGGGATTGGTGTCACTACACCTAAGTCATCTAACAGTTGGGAATTTAGTTTCTGCTGCCCATCTTGAGCCTTCCGTTTTCCAGTGACTAACCTGCCTTGTCCTTAGCTGGATGCTCAGAGCCATGAGAGGAGCGATCCCCTCTGAACAGCCCGGTTCTGAGATGAGCAGAGCTAACCAGGCTCATTGGAGTCCTGGTGCACTCTGATACAGCAGTGAGTGTCCTCCAGCTGAGCTGATGGACCCAAGTTGTGGAGCTTCTAGAGAGGGTCCAGCGCAGAGCAACGAAGATGATGAAGGGACTGGAGCATCTATCACATGAGGAAAGACTAAGAGAGTGGGGCCTGTTTAGCCTGGAGAAGAGAAGACTGTGAGGAGATCTGATCAACATGCACAAATACGCGAGAAGAGAATGCAGGCAGGATGGGGCCAAACTCTTCTTGGTAGTGGCCAGTGACAGGACAAGGGGTAATGGGCGCAAGCTGAACCCCAGGCAGTTCCGTCTCCATGTGAGGAAGAACTTCTTTGCTGTGAGGGTGCCAGAGCCCTGGCACAGGCTGCCCAGAGGGGCTGTGGAGGCTCCTTCTGTGGAGATCTTCAAACCTGCCTGGATACCACCCTGTGCCCTGTGCTCTGGGTGTCCCTGCAGGAGGTCCCTCCAGACCTCCATAGAGGTCCCTTCCAACATCAGCCCCTCTGTGACTCTGTGATCCTGTGAAGTCCAAGCTGATACCTGTGCAGTGCACTGCTCACACTGGTGACAAGCAATGGGGTTATTCAGATTTTTGTCAAGTGTCTCCTGTCACCATGACCGTAAGACAAGTAGCAGACATATGGTTTTCTTTGGTTGAGATGAAAGGAAAAGCTGTGTAAATAGTTTTCTCGACAAGCAAAGAAGAAGCAAAAATGCAAAGGAAAAACAAGTCTTTAAAGTATTTTACAAATATGTAGAGAAAGTACTCTTGCGCTGTTGGGGGTTTGTCAGTTTTCACTAAAGAGAACTTGCTTTGCTGCCACTGAAACACCTGAGGACCCAGAGAGATGAAAATCCAGGTTAACATCTGTTTGCTCCTGTGTATTTTCACAGACCAAATGTTAGCTGAAAGTCAAGCCTGGGAGCAAACAGGCAGAAACTCAGGAGTTAGAGAGGAAGAGAGATCCAGCGGGTAATCTAAGAGCCCTCGTCTGAGAATCTGACAGGAGCAGCGGAGGCTGGGAAGATGTTGTTGCCGTTATTTGGCAGTAGCTTTGCTTTTTCCTTTGTTTATGAGTTGAAAAAATGATGGAAAAGAATTAGGGAATATTACTGAGGAAATTGCTAGGAGCTCTGAAAGGGAGACAAACACACAGTGTTGGTTTTGTTTCCCTAAGTTCTTGCTGTTTCAGGGAAGAGGGCTCTGTGGCTGGTGAAAAGTGGAGTGAAGGTTTGATGATTTCTTCTGCATTTTTTTTGTTTTCATTTTTTAATGCTAACAAGCCAGTGCAGGAAAGGGAAAGAAGAGCAATTCCATTAAAGAAGGGCAAGGTAGGGAAGAAATAAATGCAAGGCCAACGTGACAGGCTTTTGCCGTATCCCTTGTAGCTGAATGGCTGCACAAGGAAGCTCAGGGCACACGAGCAAGACCTGCGGGCACAGGGTGACAGTGCTAGTGGCAGCGGTACATGAGAGAAGCTGACATCCCCGTGCAGACGGTGTTGGTCCAGTTCTGATCTCATTCACATCAGTGTATGAAAGGAACAACTCCACAGGAGACAGAGGAACTGCACATGCAGAAAACTGGCATCAGTAGAGTCAGAATCTGGATTTTTTTGTCTGCTACTTGAAAGCAAATGTCATGTCTCAGTTTAAATCCCTGGAAGCAAATTCAGGTGGGAATGATGGCACCACAGGCCAGTAATAGTCCTGTGGATGCTGCAAGGATATTGAGAAGCTTCTGTGCGGCTCCCTGGGGAGCTGCTAGGGCCTGTGCCCCACACATAGCGCCAGGTTACAGGACAGCAGCCCACCTAGGGAGTATGGACACTCATATAATCTAATGCCTCAATATTATGTTTCTATCCTAGCTAATTTTTAGCAGAGGAACTAGTAGCAATTCTTACACTTAGGCTGCCTGCCACTTCTTATTACAGAGGGTTCTTGTAACCTTTATTTGAACAGTTTCAACACCTCAACTGCTTGCAAAAGACCTTTGAAATTCAGTAGGGTGGAAGCCCTCAGGCTAATAAGCGTTTGTAACTAGAGTCAGCTGAGAACTTTCTGTAAAAGATTTAGAGTTTTTCTGTTTGAAAAATGATGATTCCACCAAACTGAATATTTCCCAGTCCCACTCTTTGGACAGATCCATAAAGAAAGGTCTAGTCAAAAAGAGAGATGAAGGGAGATATACATGAGGTGGCCAGTATCCACAATGAAGATGAGAGGCAGAAAACTACCAACCTGAGAACAGCCAGACACCAAACACTCAGAGTTTGGTGGGGAGGAGGCTCAAATTCTAGTTACTGCTCTAAATTAATGGCTTGAACCTGCATTTTTCATGTGATAGATGAATGCCTTAGACACTGGGCTTTGGGGTTTGTAGTCATTCTTCCTTTCATTACAAAAGGAAATTCTGCCTTTGATACGTATAAAGTTGGTTAGCATAAAAACAGTGCTCGGCAGCTGCAGTTCACAGTACAGCTAAAAAATATTGGTGGGTATGAAAAAGGAGGTCAGGCCTCACTGATATCTGCAGAAAGCTTCACTAATGACTGAATTAGTAGAAATGAACCACACTGCCTCAGCAGAGCCAATCCAAAAGCAGTGGGACTCTATGGCCAGAGCAATGGGGCACTCTGAGGCGTGTAACTCGCACTGCCCATCGTGTGCTCGTGTCTGCACTATCTCAGTGTAGATAGCAGAGCTACCTCTGTGACAGGTTGCTTTTGAAACGTTTTTCTGCAAGATAGAGCTATTTTGTAACTCGGTCACCAGCAGGGGAAAATGCCTGCCGGTTCATCGAAGGTGTTATTTTTAAGATGCAGATTACACAGCCTTTAAAGCAGCTGAATCATCTCGTTGTTAATTGGTGCATCCACCCCTGCAAGCAGGGCCGGTTACACTTCAGGGGTGCTTCTTGGATAACAAACAGAGCGGACATTTCTCACATTGCTCCTCTGCAGCCGGTGAAGTTGTTAATCACTTGGAGCCCTGGGAGGCTGCAGTGTCACTGAACCCCGTCAGAGATCAGCAGTATCGAGCCAGGCCTGTCTCATGCTCTGCAATGGCACTTTGAGTCAACGGAAGCTATTTTACCCCCCTGAATTCCTTTTCTATTTCAGAAGTGCATTTATTAGTCATGGAGGATGTTCAGAGGATATCTCTGTGAACTCACATCCTCTGCTGTATTGATATAGCAAGTTTATTGTATCTTAGTGTTTACTCCTGGCCTGGTGGACCATTCTTCCATGCAGATACTAGCTGCGGTCACCACATCTCCTCTGCCTGAAAAGGAAACAAGTGAGGAAACATAGGCTGTGTGTGACCAGAAGCATCTACAGACCAGCCAGGCCTAGCAGCTACAGCCTGGTGGTTGTGTGCCGGGTGTAACCGGGTAACCGCTAACCACCGGGTGACCGCTAGCCACCCGACCATCAACGTTACCTGCTCTTCAGGAGAGCATTTGCACGCTGCCAGTTTGTCTGCATATGTTTAGCTCACCTTGTTTGAGAAGGAAGCTTTTCGAATGTTAACACGTTTCACCTTACACTCGGGCTTCATTTTCAAACCAGAAGTGCAAGGGGAAGTCTGCAAACACAAGCAGTGTCTGTGCGGACTGCTAAGAGATTCTCTCGTTATCCTTTTGGTGAAGGTCTCTCTCGCTGTTATCCTTTAAGTGGTTTGCTGCAGACACATTTTAATATTTCAGGCAATTTCATCCCCTCCCACATTTCTTTTAGAGGGCAGTATTTTCTGTCTTTTCAGAAAATAACAGTGCAGATTTGTTCAAGTTACCGGTAAGAGCCAGAGTCTCAGTGCAAAGCTGGTGAATTCTTTTTGCAATAGGAGTAGGTGTTGCTAAAAGATTTTTAGCTGAAATTGAGAAAATACGAAAACAAAATAGTAAATATAGATGTGTAACACTAAACTTTTCATTTTGCTCAATATTCAGAATCCTTTACCTGGATAGCAAGCACTGAGGATAACCTATGTTTTAAATTTGATTTTGAAGCACTGTGCAATGGAAGCAGGAGCCTGAGCACTGTTCTTTTTTTATTTATTTTATTGTAGAAATGCTCTTGGAAACCTGATTCACCTTTTTTTTCCCCTCAAATATATAAGAGGTTGCATTTGCTCTGAAATTTTCTCTGTTAACGATCTTGTACATACACATTCTGAGGCCTCCTGAAACAGTAGGCTAAAAACTTGCTTATATAAATTCCTTCTGTCTTAGAAATTGTTCAACTTTTTGAATATATACAGGAATAAATGAGCAATGTATTTATAATTGCAAACAGATTTTTTAAAAGGCATATTAATGATACTCTTGTTAGGAAAGTATAAAGGCTTAGGAATAAATTACAGTTTTCAGTGCTCTTTTCTTTGAAAATTAACTCGAAAAATACTTTCTAGAGTCTGTAGTCTCTTTCATCTATTCACTTCTAACATGCTTGATCAGAAGTTAGAAAAACATGAATCATATAATATCAAGACTGCATTGCAGAACTAATCATAGCCTTTTAAAGCTTATACTGCACTACAGATGCATTTCAGATAGAAGTTGTTACCTGCTCTTCCATCAAAATTACATGTTCTACTGCCCCCAGTTCTGCAATTTTGTCACTGCTTTTCTTTTTCATGCAGGAACAGAGTGAAGTGCAGATAACTAGATAGTGCAGAGAGGGTGTTTGTGCCCATCTCCTGGTTTACTAATCACTTTTCAGTCCAGACTGTACTGGTTAGAACCTTTATTCTTGGAATTTTTGTGTTAGGAGCCAGGATGCGGGCTTCAGGCACATCTCAGCTGATAGACTTTTCTTTTAGCTCCAAGGAAGTGATAGGTTAGGTTATGTCAACTAGGTACCTGGCACTGCGTGTTTCAGATGGAGAAGAGACAGTTGAGTTGCTACTAGTTTATAATTCTGTATGCATAAGCTATTGTCTGGCAATACTGCCCATTGTGACCGGTTGGTTTAAACGAAGGTTACTCTATCAGGGAATCGATCGGGTTTGCTTGCAATGCAGAGGTGCACAGGGACACGCGGCCCAGAGCGGTGGTGTCGCTTGTTAAACTCCTGCCTGGCTCCGAGTTGAGTTGCGCCGAGGAGGTGCTGGCAGCCCACGTGGCGGGACACCCGGGGGGTCCCTGCTACTGCCGTGTCCATCACTGAGGCCCACGTGTCACTAGCACCCCCCGCTTGCCCTCATGAGCCTTGCTGGGTGCCTTCAGCCGCCACCCGCGCTGGCCACAGCCTTACAGCCTGGGCCTGGTTGCTGCTTCTGTTTGTGTGGACTCTGCTGTGGTCTGTCTTATCTCTGATGTCTCTGAGTTGCTAAAGGGACATCCTGGATTGCTGCCTGGACCTGGTGTGCTGCTTGGTCCCGCCTGCCGATCATCACTGATATACTAGAGTCTGTTGCTGCTGACCCTGCTTCAATGATGTGGGTCTGTGTCCGTAGTTGAGGCGGCTGCCATTGACCCCGGCTGTTGGTTCCTGCTCCCTCATGGGGTAACGCGGCCCTCTAATGCGTCTCTGCGGCTGCTGCCAAGCGGCACTTACAGCAAGAGGGGGGAAACTGTCTGCTTAGGTCTAGCAGGTCCTTAGGGACTGTCTGTTATTTCCTCCCCCATCAAACTACCCACTGGTGAAGTGGGTCCGGGGTGAATCTGTTTACTGATCTTCTACTTAAGGAATGAGGCTTTCATTTTTTTTATTTGCCAGACAATTTGGAGAATGTTTTGTTACGAGCTGAATTCTAGCTGTTTTTTCAGCCACCCCATTTGAGTGAAAGAGTGGATCTCCTTGAGGAGCCAGCAGAGAGCAGCTCCAAACCTTACTCGACAGGGTAGAGGAAGAAGAAAGGTCTGTGTGTAAACACAGTGGAGTGAGGAAGGACTAAATAAAGGAGGCAGAGAGATGCCAGGCAAAACCTACAGCAGCTGTGTAGAACCAGCTACAAAGAGCAGGCTGGGCAGAGGTAGGAAGAAGTGGTTGGAGCAGAAGTGTTTGTGCTTACCATAAACAATATTTGGGTGCTCATTTGTTGTAATAAATGTGTAATAAGTACTGAAACTGGAAACCAGGACATAAGCCATGGCATTTTAAAAAAATGTCCTAGTTACTGTCCTATAGATTTATGCCATTTTTTCTTATTTTTTTTCTAACTCTGAATCCTGCAAGTGCTTATTTCATTTTGACATTCATGTGATTTACTGAAATTGTGCAACGTTTGCACAGCAGGAAAGGAGAAGTGTTCACTTACTGAAGTATCCAAACAACTTGGACTTTAATTCTTTGTTGATTGTTGGTCCTCTTTTTATCAGTAGCCTGTTCAGGTTAGTCCTACCATGTCCCTGTCAGACTGTACTGATAATCGCGGTCCTCTGTCTCTCCTCTGGAAAGCCTTCAGCATTTAGATACCTACCAGGGGATTTTTAACGCATACTTTACTGTTAAATGTCTTAATTTACAAATTTGGCTTTCATATCTTGATTCTGAAGCAGTTGCATTTAATGAGCTATTGACCACCAGAGGAAAATTCCAACATAATATCCTAATCTGGCATCCATTACAAGCAACAACATGTCAATTTCCTTCCTTTTTAGAGGATGATAGGAACAGTAGAGGAAATTAAGACAATTTATAGCAGATGTGCACAGGGCTGTGTGATAGGAGACATTTGCCTTGTTGAGCCTTGGCTTAGGAAATATAGCTATTCATAAAATTGCTGACTTTTAGTAGTAGCTAGAATTGTCAGTGATTGATCTTCAGATTGCCTTCAGGATGGGACTTCCATCCACAAGGAGTGTTGTGTTTAGCTCTCTTTTTGCCTTTATGCCCAGGAGGACCATTTATAATGATGGCTCATGAGTGATGGCCACACTTGATCCGTGCGTGTGGCTTGAGCTTAGGGCACGTCCAAGGCAGACATTATGTAAACTTCCCTATAGGATGCTTCCAGTTTTTCTGAGTGCCTCACTTAACCTTTCTCCTGTGGCATTAAATTGTTCTGTCAGGAGCCCTCCCATGCTGTGGGGAGGGCCGCTGCTGGAGACGGTAGCAGTGGGAGAAAAGGCATTGATGACACAGCTAAATATTCAGCATACATTCTTCAAAAGAGTGATGATATCTGATGTGCGTGCGAGGTTCTCAACTGGCAGAAATTATTGTAATACGATGACAGTAAATGGTTATTTTCTGCTTATCCCTGCTGGTGTTCTGTCCCTTAGCATATATTACAAAGAATTAACTTAGCAATATTTTCAGAACCCTGTATTTTCAATGTCTGCTATGAGATACGTTTGTTTCTATTGTGTTATATAGAGTAACAGTTGGGCTGTCCAAACAGTTTTGTGACAGTAATATCCATTGCCACTAGAGCCATAAATTAAAGAAGCGATTCATTTATGTAGTCTTTCTGAGGAGACTTTGTGCTATTGAAAGCCAAGCTTTACAGCTTCATATAGTCTGCTTTTGTAAGATGCAACTGTTTGTTATCAGAGCTCTGAAATGCTGCCTTTGTCAGATAGCAGTGTGTATCCAAACGCTGCTCTTGGTATTTTATGCAATGATGATTGAAAATCATTTCAGTCTTTAAGTTTGCTGGTACTTTTAGTGGTTATCAAATTACCATTTTTTTGATGGCAGGTTTAATGATATAGTTGTTATAGGTTTAAAATATTCAATATCTATGATCAAAATCCACTGTATCCAAAATTCAACTTTTAAACTTGATTTATTTGTATTGATTTTTGTATTCTTTCTCTGATACTACAGTGTTAGTGGGAGCTGTGGAAGGGAACAAAATCCTTATTGTGGGATAGGGTTAAGTGGCATCAACATAATACTGGGCTGCAATTGTGTAGCAGCATGTTGCCTTTGACAAAGGGAAGATTTTGACAGTTTGGTCCATCAAAAGAAACAGCAATATAGAGATATTTGAGTCCAAATAAATCAACGGGTGTGTGAGAACTCTGCACAGAGTGGGAAACTTTGTATACTACTGACTTCTGAGCTACATTTACTGACTTTTTTTTTTTTTAGAAAAATGTTTCCTTAAAGACGGTAATACACTATCCTGTAGGAAAATTTCTTGAAAGTGTTTTCTCCCCACTGACTTCTTCTCCTGTCCGATGAAGAAGTGCTGCCTGCTCTGAAAAAGAGAAGCAGAGTTTGAGGGTTGGCTTTGGTGCTTGTGGTGTTTGGTTTTGCTCTGAGCCTGTCTTGGTACCTGCTTTGCTCTCCTGCTCAGGGTGGCAGGAGAACCACTGTGTCCTCCTGCCAGCTCCCTAGCAGTTGTATAAATGTTGTATAAATGTGAAATCCCCTCACAATTGCTGTGTTATTAATAACCAGCTCCATTGCTGCCTTTCTTAGGATTTCATTGGATTTTGAAGTTGTTACTTGAAATCTAGCTTTGTGAAAGTGCCTGTATTTTTATCGGAGTAAACTGATCTGTAGCAATTGGAAAGGGTATAATACAGGCAATTGTGTCAGTTTCTAAGTTAATTTCCCAGAAGATTTATGAAGAAAATAGATTGCACCAAAATGAATTACAAAGTCTTCTATAACTTATTTAGGGAAACCTCTGCTTACTAGATAACGATAGGGACACTATCAATACTAGGAGAATTTGAAGTCATGTAACCACAGTAAATGTAAGCAGGTTTTTTAATTAGTGGAGCATCAGTTCAGCTCAAACTTGTCCCCGCAGGGGAGACTCCGCTGTCACCTGCTTCTTTCGTGCTGGCCAGGCCCTGCCTCCAGTGACTCGGCCTCCTTCCCACTGCTGTCCGAAGTCAGCAGCGGCAGTAACCAGGGAAGCCTGTGGTTCTCATCTTGGTGTTTTTTCCTGATCTTAGCTGTTTTTACCAGACGTTATGGTGAGCTCCTTTGTTGATTCCCCAGGCATTCGTTAAATCGAGTTTCCCTCTCATTCCCAGGACTGATTCTGGGCTGCGTGCGGTGGTACTGTCTCTAGGCTGGGGTTGTCTCCAGCTATAGGAGGGGTTATATAACGGGTGCGAGTGTGACGTTTTGGTTCAAGTTAACTTTTCCCTGTTAACACATCGACAGTGCACTCCAAGGTATTATCTTGGTACCAATGAACTTTAAAAATATCTTCTCCTACTGGCTTAGCTTGTGAAAATGAATATCCAAAGTTTTAAAAAAGAAGACTAAGGCAAAACAATTGGTAGATTTAGAAAGTGGAATGATTTGTGCTTTCTTGTTCGTAGGGCTGGCGTCTCAGAAGAATGCAATAGCTGGTGGAGTGATGCTGTGTTCAAAAGAGATTGCAGCAGACAGAGGTGGATCATTTAGCTCAAGCAAGCAAGATTTACATTGTTTATGGTGGTTCCCCTGTACCTATCTATGTAAAGACTTAGTTTTTTTGAGAGGTAGCAGAGTCTTCTATCACTCAGGGGGAAACTTCTCCATAAACATATTACTAATTAGATGGATGCCATTGTGATTTAAGATAGAAGAAATGTATTTGTTGCAGAATGAATGATTACCTTGCGTTTTCAATATTTATTTTTAGCTAAATGAAAATAAGCAGTCACAATTATCCAAAGCTGTTATAGTGCATGCACATGATGGATATGCTATACAGAATAAAGTTAATTTTCTTTTTAACTGCATATTGCACTTCCTGCAGTGTCAGTTATATTGGACAATAAACTTAGATTCATTTTGGGATTTCATCTTTTTATATTAAAATTGTCAGCTTCACCAAAGGAGAAAGTCACAATCCCATCAGCAAGGATGGAGCTGGTGCTGACCCCCAGGGAATGTTATTTGTGTCCTCCTTTGGTACATCCTGCATGTCTCTGAGCATCTCTGTGGAATCGTGGGTGTGAAATCCGTGAATATCGAGACTGATCCTGCTGTGACCAGTCCCCAACTCCTGTGCACGTCAGCTGAACGCAACACAAGGGAGGACCAAGTCACTGCAGCATCTCTGCAGGCCAGTGCCTGCATTAATAGCTTGCTTTTCATCGTTCCACCCAACTGTTCTCTCTTTACTCCTATTAAGTACTAGGTGACATTTTCTTTTCCATAGAGAATAGCTTAGCTGGTTTCTCTACAGCTGTAGAATGGTCAAGGACTAGAACTTCCACTTCTAACTTTTCTAGAAGGGGTGACATGAAGTCTCAAAGGATCCTGTTTATTATGCTGGGACAGTGAAAATCCTGAGTTGGAATTTTAGGAGTTGGGAGGAGTATATACATGCACATGGCCGAAATTGGCCTAGCTACTTAGGTGGCGATTGTCTTCTCCTTCCTAGGTGGTAAGCATGCTATTCAAAGATGGGAATCCCTTCCTGGAATAGGCTTGTGCACTCCTGGGTAAATATGCTCTATTTATTCTGGACTACAGAGAAGTGCATAGCGTCAGAGAAAGACTACAATAACCTCAATTAATTTCAGAACGCTTATTCCCGATTTATCCTATTGGGAGATAAAAATGCATGTATTTATCTTAGAATTGCATAGCACGGAGTGTACTGATAGGAGGCATTGAGCTCTATTCTCTGTGTAAATTGGTTCAGGGGAGTTGGTGGAGAAAAATGTTGCTTTACAGCAGATTGACAAACTAGTCAGTCCATTATTGATTAAGTTGAATAAAAGATGAAGATGAGGAAATGTTTTGTTTCTCTATAGCTTGGGTGAGGTATGGGCAGTGAATGGTAGGAAATTTGGGTTCTTTCAACAGAAGACTTTTGCATTCCTTAAAAATGTGTATACTCCCACAAGTTGTTTTCCCTTGTCTTGGTTCATAATGTTCTCCTTTCCTCTTGCTGGGAGGTCACGATGGTCAAGGCCAAGGTCATCAAAAGTGTTCAGTTTATGGATGCAGGTATCCGGGGCTCGGTTATGGTGCTAAGAGTTCACAGTTTTTGATGAATATTGGAGAAATTCATTTTTCTCACTTTTATTTGTTCATTTAGCTTTTTCTTATTGTGTTTTTGTCTTGCTTTCTGATTGTGGGGTAGCTCTCTCCTTGGCCTAGCAAAGCATCATGCACAGTTATGGAGCTATATATCTCTGTGTTGTCGTGTTATAATAGTATTGCCTTTGGTTCAGATCATTTTGTTATTTCAATAAATATGTATTATATGGAATTGGTGCCTCTTTATCTCTGGATACTATTTTATCACTGTTGAATATTCAATAGAGGAAAATAAAACTGCAATGCAGTATAGTAGTTCCATTCACTTTTTCCTCATGAAACTTTTTTTTAAGGGTTGAATATCCAACAGTTGGTCAGGTATTTCTTTAGCAGCTTTCTTTGGAGTTCAGGGAAATTTATGACAGGACAAAACCTGGCATTTTAATAAAGAGGAAGAGGCTTTCTGCTGCAGTCAGCATGTGCGACTAGAAAACAGCCATGCAGACAAGATGATAAATATTTTCTTGTCCTTTAATTTTGAATCAGGTAATAAGAATGTTTTTAGTTCCAGGATCTATTTTGAAGGTGACTTTTTAATTGAAAACTTACTGACTTTTTATTGACTTTTTTAACTTTGTTATTGAAAACGTTTAAAGCTTCATAGAATCCATTCTGCTGCTATAAAATATTTTGCCCTCAGTCCTGCAAGGAGGAAGCTGGGCAAGAAGTAGGATTGCAACCTTGGACTTCAAGAGAGCTAACTTTGACCTCTTCAAGAACCTCCTTAGAAGGATTCCCTGGGCCAGGGTCCTATAAGGAAAGAGGGTCCAGGAGAGCTGACTGGTATTCAAACACTGCTTCCTCCAACCTCAGGATCCCATGAGATCCTCAGGATTCCTACAAGAAAGAAGTCGAGCAAAGGGGGCAGGAGACCTTCATGGATGGACAGGGAGCTGTTGGGTAAACTTAAGGAGAAAAAGAGTATGCACATAATGTGGAAGAAGGGCCAGGCCACATGGGAAGAATATAGGAACATTGTCAGAGAATTGGAATTAGAGTTAGCGAGAGATGTGAGGGGCAACAGGAAGGGCTTCTACAAATACATCAGCAGCAAGAGGAAGACTAGGGAGAATGTTAGTCCACTGCTGAATGGGGAGGGAGCCTTGGTGGCAGAGGATGCAGAGAAGACAGAGTTACCAAATGCCTTCTTTGCATCTGTCTTTACTGTTGAGTCTGGTCCCATGAACTACAGAGCCCAAAGACAAGAGAGAGAACTGGGAGAGAGGAGGACTTTCTGCTGGTCAAGGAGGATTTGGTTAGGGATTATTTAGGCAAACTGGACACCCATAAATCTAGGGATCCAGATGGGATGCCCCCAGGAGTGCTGAGGGAACTGGCAGGGGTCATTGCTCAGCTGCTCTCCATCATCTTTAAGGGGTCATGGGGAAGGTACTGGAGGACTGGAAGAAACCAACATCAATCCAGTTTGAAAAAAGGCAAGAGGGAGGATCCGGGAAATTACAGGCCGATCAGTCTCACTTCCATCCCTGGAAAGGTGATGGAGCAGCTCATCCTAGAGACCATCTCTAGGTATGTCAAGGAAAAGAAGGTAATCAGGAGTAGTCAGCATGGATTCACCAAGAGGAAGTCGTGTTTGACCATAGCCTCCTATGATGGGATGACTGGCAGGATGGATGAGGGGACAGCCATGGATGTTGTCTACCTTGACTTCAGCAAGGCTTTTGACACAGTCTCCCCTAACATCCTCACAGGAAAGCTCCAGAAATGTGGACTGGACAAAAGGACAGTGAAGTGGATTGAAGATTGGCTGGATGGCAGAGCCCACAGGGTGGTGATAAATGAGGCCGAGTCCAGTCGCAGCATCTATTATGAGTAAAGACTAAGTGACCTGGGCCTGTTCAGTCTGGAGAAGAGAAGACTTAGAGGAGATCTGACCAATATGTACAAGCACCTGAAGGATGACTGTAGGGAGGATGGGGCCAAACTCTTCTCAGTGGTGGCCAGTGATAGAACAAGGGGTAACAGGTACAAGCTGAAACCCAGGAAGTTCCATCTCCATGTGAGGAAGAACTTCTTTGCTGTGAGGGTGCCAGAGCCCTGGCACAGGCTGCCCAGAGAGGCTTTGGAGGTTCCTTCTCTGGAGATCTTCTAAACCTACCTGGATGCGACCCTGTGCCACGTGCTCTGAGTGTCCCTGCTGTAGCAGGGGGTTGGACTAGATGATCTCTAGAGGTCCCTTCCAATCTCAGCCATTCTATGATTCTGGGATTCTGGGATATTCCTGGACTTTGCAGGTTGGAGTAAATTCTAACTTGCAATTTCAGGAGGGAAAAAAACTCCACCTTTTTACTTGTATAATAGTCTAAGCCTGTCTGTTTTTGCAGATGGTGTCTATCCTTCAGGAGTGGAAGGATAAAAGTCTTAAGAACTGGAGTGTGTTCAGTAAATTGGTTCTGCTCTTGGAACATATTCTGAAGCACAAAAAGAATTCAGTGTTAAGACAAACTCAGTGTTGTTTAGTAAGGTAAATGTAATGTAAAATAAAGCTCTTAACATCTGTTCTAACAAAGATATATCCTCATATATCAGAACTTTAATTAGCTCTCTCCGTTCCCCTGATGATCTGCACAGGCCAAAAAAACTTCCTTGAGAGCACTGAAAGTATCTGCTAAAATAATTCAAGCAGTAAGTTTGCAAGCCGAAAATCTCTTTAAAGAAAGACTAGTCCTATACATTCATTATTTAACACCTCTGTGCATCATGGGGGTAGTATTTTCAGACCCTGATTTTTAACATGTTTAAACCATAATAGATTTAGGTCCTAAAACTGAAAGTATCACTGAAACTTCACTGGGGGTCCAGGGGAGTCTGTGCTCAGTGTTGTAGGTGTTTTGAGAATCACTGCTTGAAAATGTGACTGAATTTTGATAGATCTTGAGCACAAGCAGCAGGTTCTGCTTAGTTGGGTAGGGAGAGAGGAGAAGGCAAGGGATGGTGGTGCACAAATGTGGCTGAATTGACCAAACATGGGTTGTCTCTCTCGACCTTAATGACCTAGTCCTAGTTGCATAGATCTTTCCATAGATTAGAGGTCAGGGTACTGCAGAACAACTTTGCTCCGACTTCTGCTAATATTTGGGGTGAAGGCCAGGTATTTAATGAGTGTCAGGTCCCAGCCTCCCTGATCATTTTATGACTTTTTCTGAAATTCTCATCTCATAGTTCTGCAGTGTAATAACCCTGGGGCTATTTTGCACTTGTGTGGTGGGAGTGGTGGGAGTTGTGTTCATTTGCTTGTGTTTGACTCCTTCAGAGCCCACAAAACATGCTGAGGTAATGTTGGCAAGTGATCCTCACGTGTGAAGGCTTTTGAATTTACAAATTTATTGACTTCCTGCTGTTTTGGTCAAGTACAATGAAAAATACTGCTCTAGAGGTTGGGGGTGCCTTTTTTTTTCTCTTGCTATGTCATTACATCTCCTAGTTTAATTTATTGAAAAGGGAATTTTGTCATCTAGTTTCATCTTCCTGTGGAAGAATAAAAGGTCATGCTTGAGTCAAAGCTCTTTCAATCGTATTTCAAATTAATGAGAGCATGTTTCTGGTTAAAATCAGATTTTGATTCATTAGTAGTTGACTTACCAGGAAGAGACCAAGAACTTCAGGCATGTGATTAGTTTGTATTTCGTGTAAATCATGAGATGAGAGGACAGAGAAGCCTTCAGTGTCTTGGAGACACTGATCACTTGGCTATAGGACCTTCTATATGGCTACTTGGCTACAGGACCTTCTAGCTTCTATGAAGGTTCTTAAGCTTCATTTGAGTGAGCTAATAAAGAAACTGCCTCTAATTAATTAACAAAAATGCTTATCTTTCAACATAGGTATTCCAGGTATATGTAATACTTTAAAAGACCAGACTACTACTCAAATTCTTCAAGGGCACTTAGATTCTTGTACAACTAGTCTGAGTAATAAATAGTTCACTTTATTCTTATTTGTCGAGAAGTATGTGGTCCCTGCTGCACCAAAGGAGACAATTGCTTTCAGAACTAGGGAAGGGGTGTTTCGGGATATTTATTGGGCACTGTTTTTATTTTCGTCTTGTCTAAGTCTGTTAGCTGTAGCATTTTCTGTCACAATGACATTTATGCAAAGACCTTGGTAATGTTACTAGATGCAGCATGAAGATCAGTATCAGTATTTGGAAAATCACTCTGTGGAAGTGGGGTTATCTACATGTCTACCTGCAGTAACAGCAGACAGAACCACAGGGTGTCTATTCAGGAGCAGCATCCTTGGGGATCCAATCTCCATCCCAAAGAAGTAATTGGGGACCCCAATTACTTTCTTAGTGTCACCACTGAGAAGGTAATCCCTGGATCTTCTCCTGTCTTGCAATGGCTCTTTTTTCTTTCCAAATTATTCTTGTTCTTTACAGGAATTGAATCCTCTCCGTGACCATCCTCATCAGACTCCAATTCAGGAGGTCCTTTGTAATTCAGTGTTTAATTTAACTTGGCTTCCCTCTCGAGCCTCCTTGGTGTGATCAGTAGCCATGCATGTTCAGTAGGAATTAAGCATTTGGAAGTAGCACAATGGATTACTCCTGAAGGAGGGAGGAAGATGAAACTCTTGTGTCTTTAAACACGATTCAGTTATTACTGTTTAGACTTCTTATTTTTTTTGTGAATTTGCATTCCTAGCACAAAATTATATTGTGTAGAGGTTTAATGGCATTCCCAGTCAAATGCTCTTCCCAGTGCTCACTAGGATAGAAGTAATGTTCCTTTCTGAAACACAAGGAAAACTTGACATTACAAGAGAACCTGAGAGAGAAGTTGCTGCAGTTCTTTTTCTTGTTTGGTTTTAGTACTGCTTAAGGGCAGTGCTGTCCCTGTACAGCCCAGAGGAGGAGGGCAACTCCAGTGACCAGTGTGCTGAAATCTTGTCCAAATGTGCTGCTAGGCGTGAGGCTGTACTGCACAACATTGCAGCAACACTACTGCATTTGCTGTGCAAAAGACAGCGCTGCTGCAGTCTGCTACAGCACGGTCAGCAGCACGCCCCGATGCGCACCCCGATCCTGCACCCCGGGATACTGGTTGTCTCCTTCGGACTAGTTTTCCAGCGTGTCCACCATCAGACTGTTATACTGCATTCTGCAAAAAAATTGTCATCTCTTCCTGTGTGCTTGCATTTCAATGAATTCAGACCAGGAGAACAACTTGACACATATGCTGCTGTTTAGTGCATGTTTTCTTATTTTTTTCTTATTTCTCTTTTTTTTTGTGGTGTTATCTTGTAAATATGTGTTTTATTTCTAACACAGAAGATGCATCGATAATGCATTGTTAGAATGCAAGCACAGTAAGTTCTTAATAGATATTTTTCCATATTAAAAAAAGAAACCTTCTTTGCTAGATAGTGAATACAAATATTGATAAAAAGAATATGTAACTTTTCCAATAAATAGATATATGTGTTAGATTTTTAGAATGTCCTTGCATATCATGCCTTTATTGAAGTAATAGTTTCTAGAAAAATATCCTTATCTGACAGTTTTTGTGGGAGGTCAGTTGTAGCTGCAGGCTATTTGGTGTACTTGGAAACCAGATCACTGGCTAAGATCCTGCTTTTGGGAGCCCATTTAAAAGTTTGTGGCTCTTAAGTTTTGTCTATAAAGAAGACAATGCTGGTTAGTACAAATTTCCCTGCCAGCCATCCTAGGCCAGTAGCAGATTTCCTTTTGAAGGAGGAGATCTGATGTTCTGTGAGGAGCAGAGCTCCTACAACTTACAGTGTCAGGCAAGGACAAAATCCAGAGCACATCACACCTATCAGAAAGTAACTTTGCTGATGGAGGGAATGAACAGACACTGCCTCTGTGTCCATTTCTAAGGTATTGCTGAGATTTAGCTTTAGAAATTCTGTCCTGGAAGTGCTCTTATAGAGGGGTGCAATGGTTTTTTTTTTTTTTTTTTTTTTTTTTTTTTTTTCTCTGCCCTTGGTCCACATTGGCTGTAACAGTCAGTCCTGCTAATATTTCATAGTACTATTTTAATGAGTCCTACGACCATGTTGTCTGCCTCTTTTCTTCTCTCTCTCATATAGCTTCTATTCCATCTAAAATAATTTTATGAAATCACCTTAGAAAAAGCACATGATTGACTGCTTGGTTGTTTCTAGTTATTTAAATAGAAATTTTGAAGTGAAGTAGCAAGGAGTGTTTAGAATTCAGAGGAAATCAATGCAAACATTAATGACCTCCTTCTCCCACTCTTTAGCTTGCATTAGTCACATCTCCGGGGAGCGCAGTGGCTCTGTATCGAGCAAACAAATTACTTTATTTTCATGTTGTGAACTGAATGGCCGCTCTTGCATAATCTTTCCAAGTTACTTCTGAAAATCTGTATGAAAAACAGAACTGGGAAAAGCTACTGAAAGGATGACAGACTTCAAAGAATATACAGTGATTCAGTCTTGGTAGACTTTAGAAAGTGGATCTTTGTTCTTTCCAGGAATAGCCTGATGTAAATATGTGCTCATGTGTTGTGGTGAGCCAGAACAGCAGACCCGATGGGAAGGGGTCTGCAAGAGTAGCCAGGTAAGAACATACCAAGCAGACCTACTGTCCAATCGCTGCCATGTGAATTTTAACACAAATTATATGCTTGTTTGAATATCAAATAATCTTTGTTGTATTCTAATCTAGTCTTTATTCTCTTCTAATCTACTCTAATCTAAGTTACAGGCGAATATTAGAAGTGGTCCTAGGAAAAGATTCTGTGAACTTTGGAGAAGAGACCCATGAGTAGTTACTAAACACTTTGGTTCATGATGACCTTAACCATTGTTTTCTCAGGATGGAGCCTGTCTTTAAAGAAGTATCACCTTTCACTTACCTTGTTTGTTATATTCTTTCCTTAAGCATCTGTTAGGGAAGAGGGAATATATGGGCAGAAGGCAGTTTGGTTTGCCTAGGGCCCTTCCAGGCCATAGCACACATTATTCTCTGTCTATGATAAATCTTTAACTGTGACTAAAGATATTGCCGTAGAATAAAAACTCTGAATTTGAGAGGCCAAGATGTGCTTTCTGATTGCAAAGGAGTTTGGACTGCTTCCTGCCTTCTGTGTAACCTCCAGAGAATCTGTTAAATATACAGCCAGATTCCAATATGCTTTGTTTTACTTCCCTACCTCCCTGATGAAAGTGTCTTATTCAAGAAGGTCACTATCCTAATGCTTCTGAGTGGCATTTGCTGTTAACAGGACAACTATTTGTTCCCTTATCTTCAAAATATTTGGCTAAGATATTTTCCTTCATGTATAATCAAGGCGCTGAAAGCCTCTCGGTGTCAGTGCAGTGTGTGTAGAGCGGCCTGTGGGTGGGTCTCGCGGCGCTGCTCGCGTCTTGGGAGCTCTGCCGAGCTCTGCAGCACACTGTGACTGATGCTCCCTAACGCATGCCCGCGTCTCAACATCCTGGGGCTTCATGGCGTCTCTCATACAAACACGTTTCTCTGCTCGAGGACTGGCCTTAAAGCATCTACCGCAATAGTCTGGTTTCTGCTCTGGAAATACTGGTGCCGGTGCCAGGGAGGCCGTTCATGGAGGAGCCTCTCGAGGCACCAGAGGCTGCCTGGGTGACAAGGGGCTCCTCAGTGTGCCCTAGGCCAGCAGAGATGGCAATGCTGAATCCAGCAAGGCATCTCATAAATAAAATTTCTGTTCTGTACCTGCTTTAGGTGCACTAATTGCAGTAAACATTTACAGAACAAAGTTTGTTAAAATAATGCAACTTTCCTATATATGAGCTGGGAATAAGGTTTTCGCAAGATTAAATGAGAGATTAGTAGATACTTAGAAATTTAAATGCATCCTTAAACCTAATTCATTGGAATTACAGAATTGAAAATTATTTAACGAGGGTCTTGTTGATAGTAGCTGATATCTGGTAGTGGCATTGCAAAGGTTAAGTTCTCAATTAAAATCAGACTGCAAGTTTTGCTTTGAGGCTGGTCTTATCCTTCTGGATATTTTCTGTATAGCCCTTGGCTTTCTTAATCTTGATACTAGTCTTAGATCTTGAGATAGTACAAATAAACATGAAAAATAAATACTAATGCTGTGTCCCACAAGGACTGTCAGCCTCTGCTGATGGAGAAAAAGACTAACTTGCTACGGGAGGAAACCAGTATGGCCCCCAAAACGAGCTGCAACCTAAATATCTTGAGAAGAGCAGCAGTGAGATTAAAGCTGGAGAAAGCCTTCTGAACAGCATTGGCAATATGAAAGAACCCTTGATTATTATTTATTGATAATTTTGTTTTGCACAACTTACCACAGTTAATTCTGTTTACATACACCCTAAATGTGCAGGTAATGGAGCTGTAAGTGAATTAAGGTCAGCATAACTTAATTAAAAAAAAATACAAAACACAACCCCCCACTGTTTTTTAGGTCTAAGTATACTATTGGTATTGCATTAAGGCAGATTGATGTTAATATATACCAGGATCAGAGATGAATGGCTTTAATCAAATTCCTCCTTTAAATACATCATTCAGTTTGACCGCAAGCAGGAGGCTAAGGCGAGTGGCATAGTAACAAACTCATATTTATTTTGTCTGCTGCCCAACCAAGAAGGCCCAAATGAACATTATAAACTTGGTGAATGTTGGATGGGATCCTAAAATAAATAAATTAGTCTTTTTTTTTTTGCCCTCCCTGAAAGGGTACTGCAATGCCAGCACCCTGCTCTGGGATCAAATTAAAGATGTATTTCTTGAGCCTACCGAAACCTGACTGTACACAAGTGCAATTTCTAATGAGTTACACATTAGGGGCCGTATTCCAAGCTTATTTAGCTGAGTAGCTGGTCTTTCCTATTTACTGGTATAAATCTGTTTTGCAGATACTACAATGATATTTTTCTTGGCTAGTTTAATGAAGGAAGAGGCTGTCTTACAGGGGAAAGTGTTACTCTACCAAAATTTTCTTCTGCTTTCTGCTCAGTCCTTGGCTTTTAACTTTATCATCTTGTTTGATGCTAAAGTTGTCATGAATTTGCTGGGTAACCTCCTTCTCTAGCTTAGTCGATAAATCTGAAGATGAAGAGAAGAATTGTCTCCAAGAGCCTGTTTCGCAGCTCAGTCTTGGAAAACAATCTGCGTTATGTATCCCGTATCTTCCCTGCTCTTTTTGGCCCTGAGAACACCCACTTTTACCCATCCGAGTTAGACACCCCTGCCCAGCTCGTGCATTGCCATTTTCTCTTTGCTGCTCTAGATTGGAGTGGTTGTCTGCTGTTGTAGGCAGCACGTGGCACTTTTAGCAGAAATTCTTCGGGCCTTTGAGGTGTCTGAGGAGTGGTTTACGCCGCACTCTGTTCTTTGGATGCTGTTGCAAAGCAAAGAAATAATAATAATATTAGTACCTATTGTATCCCACATAATGCGAAGTCCATTCCAGCCATTTTGTTATTGCCAGGATTGCATTGAAGGGTCGACATAACTCATTTTCTCTTCAACATTATTCAAACAAAGACCTTTAAAATGATTGAAGGAAGGCAGGTTTATCTGTCTCCCCCAGAGAGACAGGCAAAACTCTCTGGTTCCAAAGGAATTTTTACTTGGCTATTATGATTAATGGCTGCACGTTTGCAGCTTCCGTGTGCGGCAGTGACCTTCAGCCAGGCCTGAGCCTGTGCTTGCAGTTTGTGTGTGATAGGATTTGGGTCTTGAGGACAGCTTTATGGATGTTTTCAGCTTTCAGTGCAAAATACCTGCTTCATCTTCGCCTCTAGTAAAAGCAGGTTAAAAAAATGTTTTCATTCATCACATGGGGATTTAGATTTAAATTCTACAGGTGGAGGCAGGGTGGAAATGACAGTAGAACCGCTGGACCATTGCTAACAAAGAAAACAGGTTCCACTGCCTCCCTGTACATCATTTTTTGCCGATTTGGCTTATTTTCCCTGTTGGCTTTAGTAGACCATTCTGTAGTTAAGCATTGTATTTCTAATTAGAAAAGGGAATTGCAACTCAGCCCTTTAGAAGCTTCTTCAAACAGTCATTTCTGTCACAATTTCTAAAACTCACATATTTTTAAGGTAGGAAGTAACATACCACGGCAAAGTTAATGAGTTACCTGCTACAAACTACGTGCCTGAATTGCCTTGAGGAAGACGGAGCAGCTCAATAACTGGTGCGTGGGCTCGGTGGCTCCGCTGTGTCTCCGGTGCTCCATAGGTTTGCCTGGTTTCCGTGACTTCAAAAGAGCGGAAAGACACTGACAGCTGAACAGGTGTGGAATGCAGGTACTAATGTGGGTAGCGCAGGCCCAGACTCCTGGCATTGTGCTCTTGGCCTCAGAAATAGCCATAGTGACTTCTGTATTTCTTTTGTTGCTTATTCAGATTAAGGGCTAGGCTTGGAGAGGTGGATTTGTCAGCAAGGTACAGATTTGGGAGAAGTCTGGAGTTGGGATGACTGAATTCATCTGGATAAAACATTTGGGATTTAGAATAGAGGGGATGAAGTGTGGATGGGAATGGAGCTGGATATGCTGAAAGGGATGAGCCTGCAGCTGATGCAGACTGGTGATGTGAAAGGAAGAGCAAGAGGTGAGGAACGGGTTGACCATATGGACCATTGGCAAGAAAGTCACTGGAGACAAAGGAGATTCCTGTTCCTGATCTTTTGTTTGGTGATCTGACCTGAAAGATCTAATTATTTGTCCTTCTCTGACAGCTGCTACACTGGAAGAACATTCTTGTTCTTGTAAGTCAGATCCCTTGAACTCATTACTGTTGAGGTAGCTGTCATTCATTTCAAAAATCACATTTAAGTCAATATTTGTATTTCTTCTATGTTATTTAAAAATATGATCATTATAAGTTTTTATGCTTGGGATGACCTTTAAGGGAGAAAAATATTTTGCAAGAGTTTAAAGTGTGTTAGTAATTTCTTGTTTATATTGTTGCTTGTTCTGAAAGTAGAAGCTTTGGAATGCTGAGCACTTGCATAAGACTTCATAATTAAGGTAAAACTTTCCCAACCGATTTTAAATATGTTAATCAGAAAATATCTAGAAGTCAGCTCATGAAAATGCTGTTAATTTAAAATGAAACAAAGAAAATAAGCCAAGAGGGAGTTGTTTCCATGCTTGGCTTTATAAAGCAGTGATGTTTCAGATCCGTCTGTACTCACGCATGCATGGAATTTCCGAATTAAGCAAGCAATAGTGCAAGGCCAAAATTAATTTTGATTTTACCGTTTTAGTCTAGTGTGACTTTATATGTTTATTTCACTACCGTCTGCTTTGTAAATGGGTTTTCATAGCACTTTTTTTAGAAATGCTCCCTGTGGGTTGGGGGGCTGGAGCAGTACTCGGCGGCGGCTCTCGCAGAGCAGGGCCCCGTGCTGGTCCCCGGACACCTCGACTGGAGAGCGTTCAGTGAGCCCTGGCCATGTATGCTGTGGATAACGCTTCATGCTCCTTTCCATCTTGTAAGAGCAGCCTCTTCATCACTCACACTAGGAGAAACACTGGGAAATGGTTTCAGGAAATTTTGGGGGATTTTTTTTTTTGCATATCAGAAGCAGAAAGAAGCTGAAATTCTCCCCTTCACCTCAACCAGCTCTAAAACAGATGCCAATTTGTTCTAAGATGGAAACCAGTAGATGGGAATCTCCATATATATCAGAAATGAGAAGTTTATAGTCTCCCGTTAATCATCATTGGATATAGTGGTATGTTGAATACCTAGGGGCTCTGATCATAGACTCGGTTACCTGCCTCTAGTTGCAGAGTCAACCAGGTGGAGCTGAAGGCTGGCACAAGTACCTCTGCAGTGACCATCTGGACACTGAACACACATTCAGGATGAGCAGGTCAGCCAACAAGGTCCCTCGCTGGTGCCGGTGCCAGTGCCAGTGCGTAGCTTGAAGACATTGAAAGTGCATCAAGCAATCGGTTACTAATTCAAGAAGACCAGCTTGAAAACAATTCTACTTTTGAGTGTAGTTGAGATTCAAGGTGAGCATCTTGTACGGCTCTAATTGAAATGCCCAACTGTAAAAAGTCAGTCATTGAGAGCTAACACCATGTGCCAAGAACAGGCCAGGATTCTTAGCTGGGCCTAAATCATCTCTGAGCTTTTTCTGTAAGTGAATTTAGAGTTCAGCTTCATGTCATTCTCTGCTCTTGCTGAGAATAATACACACTCCTGTATTTATAGGACCAAATCAGGAGGCCAAACCCAAGTCTTTGAGTTCGAGTGACTCCCCTGCCTCTAAGGGCGGTGGGACTTTGACCACTGGTTCCTGTACAAGCTGGATCAGCCCCTGTGCTATAGCAAATTTGACTCATTTAGCAGATTCACTTATCAGATACTGGCAGGTATCCTACACAGTACATACTCCATGAACCTATGATGTAAATATCTAAATAGGTGCACTGGGATTACTTCCAGGTTTACAGCTTTCTCCAAACGATGGGAAATTTGATAAACCATTTTGCATTGACTTCAGCTGGCGTTGAGTTAGATGAAGACTGTTACACCACAGGAAAAGGCACATGCTGGTCTGTCTGAGTCCAGGTTATCGTGCCTTGATAGCTAGCAAAAAAAGGATATAAATAACAAAAAGACTTTTTTTCCCTGTATTCTCCAACCTTCCTTTCACCTTTCTTACAGAACCTTTCTGAGGTGGAGTACTTAAAATGTAAGCATTTATCTGCTATTAAAGAATTGTCAGTGCTTTAATAGTTGCCTGAGCCGAATATTACCAGTTATGAGCTCTTATATTTGAATATCACACGAAAGAGAGCACGTTGTCTTGCCTAGGCTTGGAGCAAGTGATACCTCATCAGCATTAAATAATTGTAGTGGGAGCAAGATGAAAATGACCGCAAAAACATGAAGAGAAACCAAAAAAGGAAGATGTGTGAATGGGACAAATACTCTTCAGTTTTAAGAAGGTCTTGAGTTACCTATCTTAGCTGACCTGGCATGTGTGCCAAGAGCTGTGAAATAAGCAGCAGCTGTATGTGTAGAGCTGTGCAAGTCTTGCACATGAGTGAGATTTGATAAGTCAGCAGCAGGAGGCTTTGAGGCAGTGCTGCAAATCGTCCATGGAGAAGCATTTTCCCATTATCTCTAATCTACCGAGAGTGTCTGAGCTGTTCTTCTGGTTCTCTTTCCCCTTGACTTTGAGGTATGAACAAGTTATTCCGTCTTGCTTGCTCTGAGTCTGCAAGTCTGCAAGTCTCTAAGCCTTATTCTTCTCTATTTGGATCTGTTCAAAATCTTCTGCTCTTGATGTGCCTTTCCCTATTACAAAATGCACCTCATATTGATCATTCTTGATATTTTCTTCTCTTCAAGGTTACAAAATGAAAAATTCAAAGACAAAATTGTGCCATCAAAATTCAGTTTAATCAGATAGATTTTTTTTACTGTATTGGTTTGGCCAATCTGTGTCTGTCTGTCTTTGATTCAGCTTTTGTTTGGTCTTTTTATAAACCAAAACTTGCCTAAAGTTGATACAGAGGTCAGTGGATGTTTGTAGGGCTATCTAGATGGAAAGGAATTGTTTTCGAACATTAGAGAAATCCTATGTGAGTGAAGGTTGAAGAATTAATTATTATTCTCATACTTGCTTATATCAATGCAGTATTTTAATTGTTCCAGGAAAGGCATTTGTCTTTTCACATTGGATTACTTTAAGTGCTTAATTTAGAGGAGTCAGTGCGAGCAAATCTCTGCTGGTTTCTTATGGGTATTAATTTGTGCAAGGATGGCAGAAATATAACTCCAGTGGGCTCGTCTGGAAATTTCATCTGGAGTTGCTGCCATTTTGCTGTGATTTCTTCCTGAGCACAGTCATATCACGCATCATCCTGAGGAAGGAAGAGTCAAGGTGCATAAATCTCGGCGCAGCTGTGGGATGGCCGGAATGCTGCCGGCAAAGGATGGGGTCTCTCCGGAACAAGCTGCCCTTTACACTGCAGGGCATGTATCAGCTCTCTTCCATGGACATGAAGATGATCTGGGTCAGAACTCAGTCTTTAATTTCTCAGATTTAAGCATATTATTTATGTGACATCTTAGCAGCTTAAACTGATGACTGAAACTGATATTCATATTTCTTCAGGTGTGCTTTTGTAGTCTATGCCATGAAAACAGTCAAACAATCTACACTTTCATAGCTATTGATCTAGCTGGAAGGCATTGGGAGCCTGCTGTGATGGTGCTGTACACACAAAACTCATGTCATGAGTTCTAGGCCATTACTACAATCATTTGTATAGAAGTTACTCTGAATAACTTGCTTTTGAGATACTCGTTCTTTGCCTGAGATAACCCTGACTGTCTAAAACACAAATGTCTGAATTTCAGAGAAATAATGACTAAAATACTTAGCAGAAAAATGTGTTTGTACACTATTTACACAGGTCTTGCTCACTTCCCTGAGCTCATGCTACGGTATGAGTGGTTTTCCTCAGCCATATTTACATATTATGATTTTTTTCTTAATAAGTGAATGTTACCAATTCATTTACATAATATTTATAGCTAAATTAAAAGGACTTTGTAAATACTTGCAAATCCTCCTGGCTTGTTCTGAGGGGAGGAGATCAGTGGCGTATTATGAAAGGGAGAAATAGATTGATGGGCATCCAGTGATTCCCTCCACCTCCTCTCCAGTGTTTTATCATCTCTCCAAGCTATACAGGAGCATCAGACTTGTTACTGTGCAGGGAGTTGTGTCTGCGCTTGCTGTTTGTTTGACACGTTGTGACCTCCGTTATGGGGGCTCTTTGCAGCACCCTCCGCTGTGCGTGTTGACCGACTCACTGGCCTGGAAATATCCAGACAAAGCCTGGAGAAATCTGATGACAGGGTGAGGAAAAAGTGATGTTGGAAGTCAGGGAGGGAAAAGCTCAGACTGCTGGGGACTGAGTGTTGCTGATACCTGTATTGCTGTTGGGAGCCTTTAGGCTGGGTTTTCACAGGTGCCTTTTGGTTTGGGGTGTATGAGGCTTGAACAAAATATTTAGACTTGAGATTTCTGAGATGCCTAATGAGTTTTAGATGCCTCATTCATTTTTCAAGGAGCAAATACAAATTTTCTGAACTGCTTGATAGATCTCTGTTTAGTTGTCTGCTTCATATCTGTTCTTTGCTGTAGTATAACCTGGATACTTAATGTGCATAGATGGCACCATATGCTAAAATACAGGTAAAATGTCCTTGAGGTGGTAAAGAAGAAACCCTGATTAGGGGCAGGTGTAAATTGAATTTGACACATGCAAGCTTTCTAGTAATAATTTTGAAAAATCTCCTCCTTATTCTACTTGATTAAAAAAAATTCTTGAAATACATTTTTCTTCCTAACTTTAAGTGAAGGAGGAGGTGTTGGAGACCTGAAAGGAAAATATGATGCCATCCTTAACAGTAGATGTTCTGCAACATCTGTGACTGTCAAGATGGTGTGAAGAAAAGACTAAATTATTCTTACACTCCTTCTGGGCTAAGACAGCTCTGCTCTGAAGTTCAGAGGAAACCTAGGGAATTGATATATCCAGAATTCATGCTCAACATCTAGAGTTTGGATTTGCTGCTCAAGCAAAAAATAATTTTAGGGAAAACTTTTTTCTAAGGAGGAAGATATGTTCCAGTTATAGGTTGTCTTGACCAGTCTCATGTCCATCCATAGAATAAGCCTTAGTTAAGAATTTGTTTGATGTATGTGCTTTCTTATTCTTTTAAAGCTTTGTCTCATTTCTTTCACCTTCCTTCATTCAACAACACCTCCCAAAATGTCCTGTCATGGAAATCATACATCAATCTAATGAGAATCACTAATCTCCTGATTTGTATACTATCTGGCAAAGTCCATTTCAAAAGAGAGTATTAGTATTTTCTGACTGGATTCCTTCACATGGAATAAGAATTGTTTAAGCAGGGAAGATGGATTATTTTTCAGATCTTTCTTTTTGTCAAATATCTTTCTTGGTTCACTGAATATCCATAATATCTAACTGTAAATCAAAAAATTGCTTCCAAAAATATAGATATATGTGTGCATAGAGTAGCTTATGCTGTTGTCACATAAATGGACTGCTTGTCTCTAACATTATGCACTTGAATGATAATCATGATGCCAAGAATTAGGGGTTACTTAATAGGTGAGTGAGTAGTGGTAAAATGGCCTGGAAGAGCATCTTAAATCCATGGTGGTCATGCACATAATTAGCACTTTAGTGTTTCCTTTCTGTCGTGCTCTGTGCAGATTGTGGTCCCTGCTCTCAGATGCACTGTTCTTGCGGCACGGCTGGCGCTGCAGGGTGACACGTACAAGAGGAACCCACTCTCGTAACCGCTGTGCTGGGGTTACAGATGCCTCCGTTCTTAAAATGAGTTAGTTCTGTTGACAACACTACTATTAGCTAATTTATTTCATCAGGCAAAGCAATGAACTGTGACTAACTGAGGCTTGCTCAGAATGGTCGCTCCATTGTTCAGGAGCTGCTTCACTGTTTTGGAGCTTTCTTTTTTTTTCCTCCCCTTTCCTTCTCCATTTATTTTCTATTTTTAAAGAAAACATAAGAGTAATTCTTCACTTGAATTGTAAATGTATTGCTTTCCCCAAGTCCACATTTTATACTGTTAGGTCTGTACTGGAAAAGGACAAATGTAGCTGCAACAGGTATTTGGAGCCAAGAAGCACTGTGATTTCCATGGTATATCCATTCAGTTGGTTCAATCCCTTCACCTCTTCTAAACCATTTTTAGGCTTCTGGACTTTCATCCATAGCTTTCCAACAGACATCAGAACTGGAAGCTGCTTCACTCTGTGGGGTGTTTGGCTTGGCTTGAACATGCAGATCATGTCATGGAGCAAAGGCATTTTTTGTAGGAGTTAGGCTATGTTTGATACTGAAAGCAGGCTGCTTGTGATTACCTTTTATTCTTCCATCACTGCTCAGACAAAAATGTAAAAAGATAAGTGATTATGTTGCTATTGTAGTGCTAAAATCTCTGTTACGTGCAAGAGTTTTTACTCCAATGTTAGCTGCAGACTTTCTTCTGAGTGATTAAGAGATAAAAGTGGAGTAAGAATTTTATAAATTGACTCTTAAAATTAAAAAAAAAAATCAATGTAGATCAAAGCATATCATTCACTTTAATTCAATGCACCTTGACTATATCAGGATAAGTTATACTTATCCTGATATAGTCAAGTTATACTTATCCTGATACAGGCTTGTATGATGCAACTAATCCTAAATACCTGAGCACGCTGGTCTCGGTTTTCAAGTGTGAAACTCACCTTTGCCAAATCTCTTAAAGCCTCTGCTTTCAAGTTTTGCTGATGAATAGATCTTGAACTAGCTTTCTAAGAATTTTTCTCCCAGCAAATAACTACTTTTCTTCAGATATCTGAATGACCTTGAGTCATTTTCGTAGGAAAGTTTTATGTTAGAGTCATAAACTTCTGCGTAATAAAATACGCCAGTGATTTTATAGTCTGTCAATACAGGCATCTTAGTTCTTTGTCCCATTTTCTGAGAAAGAAAAGACAGTTTATGAGCTTACTCTGTAGATAACTGCAGCAGTATTCCCGTGAGACTGAGATAATTTCAAATAGCAACAGGTACGTTGGTGACATTGGTCAGGAATCTGGAGCCCATTCTGCTGTCCTCATAACTCCAAGATGGCATGAGATATTGCTCTGATATTGATTTTCTTTTTTTTTTTTTTTTCCTCTCCTTTTCCTCAGCAACAATTGAAGTGAGGAACAATTTGAAGATAGTTTCCCCCAGAATTAATTGCCTGCTTTTTTAGTGGGCTGTCCCTTAAGAAGTCTCCAGAGGGAGAAAGGGAGGCACTAATTAGCATCACAGGGACTAGGGTGCTCCTTCTAATTATGACTGACCTCCTGTCTTGGAAAGGGTGGTTTCCAGGCTGGAAGGATATGTCCCTCCTAGCTCAGGTACCGTACCTGGGAAATCCACAATGGATAGAGAATTTTCTGTCTTGAATAGTAATGTATTAGTTATTCATTATATTCATCACAGAGAAATGACCTTAGGTAACAGTTGTAATAATTTTCTGTGGAAGGCAAGTTGCAATTTTAGCCACTCTTTTATACACCAATTCCTGTAGTGCTATCTGACGGCTGAACTACCAAAATCTTTGGTCCTTATAATCTGAAACAATCCTCGTTTGGGGAATTCTTCAAAAGTAAAGCAAGACTTTTGAAAACAACATTTTTTTTTCTTTTTCTTTCAAGAGGCTTATTCCATTGCAGTAATACTGAGTATTTTAATACTGTTAATATTAACTAACAGTATTAATGTTTTAGGGGTTTTAGACATTAGTTGTGTCATTTTTAGATAGATTTCATGTGTGCCTATTCCAGTCTCTTTACTACAATAATTCCAATAACAATGGCTCTGGTTCTATGTTTGTTCAGACAAAGTTCCAATTTACTTAGAGATTCTGTTGTAGGTGTCAGACAAATACCTGTGTACTTCTTCAGACAGGGGCTACATTCACATGTCCCTATGTGACTTCAGCTCACAAAAGGATGAAAACTCTCACGGTTAAGTTTCTAAAAACATGCTGTGAAATGAAGTTAAAGTCATTCCCTGTTGTGCCTTGATCTTCCTTTTGAGTGTCTCTGCTTTTCTTAGTGCTGACAAAAGTCAAAATCCTTTCACAACTTGAAAAGGTTCCCTAAACTCTTTCAGGATTGTGAAGGTAGAGAGGTCTGTGCTGGCTGGGATTCTCAAAACCAGCAAATTTCCTTTAAGCCAGTCTCAAAGGAATAAATAGACATTGGACAAAGGCAGCTCTTTACTGAGGAATCAAACTTCTTAAGAACCACACTGTGGTCATGCCCCCCCAAAATGCATTGCGTGTTACTCGCTGCAAGTGCTCTGAGAGCCTCCAAAAGGGACTGACTATCATTTGGCCATTCCCTGATGTCTACTGCATTAAACCTAAACAGTGACACTAAACTTGAACTGTTGTCTGTGACTCTACAGGCTTAGTGTCATCTTAAAAATATGCCTCTTGTTTTTGAAGGCATTTATCTGCCACTCTGTCCCAAAGACAAATTTATCCCATAAGCTAATGAGCCAAAGCTCTGTGACAGCTTTTTGCTATGCAAACTGGAAGGCTGACAAATTAAGTCAAGTGAATATGATGATTTGTGCTGTGGATGCACTGAAGCTACAACTCCTGCATGCTGGGAGGAAAGAGTTTCTCATTTGCTGGTAACTTTGCATAGAGGAAAAGCTGTTCTTACGTGAATGTGGTCATGATGGCTTGAAGGTCTCGGTGGAGGGCAGGTGAGCACGTGGCACGGGCACAGAGCAGGGCTGCTCTTCTTAAAGGCAGAATAGCAGTTCACAGATCAGTGACTCCTGATTTAAGAGTTTGTCCCTTGTGTGTTCTTTAATATTTCCACTTATCCTGTCACTTCACACAAAGCTGTGGAACCAACCAGTAGACATGAATGAAGGTAAGAACATTTAATACAACCTACAGAGCTAGAGCTGCTCCACTGCTGTCAGGGTTCAGGAACAAGATTTTGTCTGAAATCCAACAGATTTATATCAGTTTGAAATGACTGGGTAGCACAGATTGCATTAAGAGTTCAATGTTGTATCCATCCTGAAAAGTTATTTAAGAGATACTAAAATATACAGAAACTATAGTACTATAGAAAATAATGCAATCAATTAAAGATATCTCATAGTGACTGATTCAAACTTACCCTCACACTCTTCTTTCTTTTTGCAAGTTTCTTCCCATTGTCTTTATGGAAAACATACTGTGAGCTTACAATTGAGTAAATAAAACTCACTCTGACAACCGCTGAGTCAAACCCAGGGGATGCTTATTATATTGCACATTAAAAAAAACTCTCTTAATATATTTTTTCCTCAGGAATACCAAAATTATAACCATGACTCAACTGTAAAGGCAGAAGCAGAGAGAATGGAGCAGTAGGGAAACTAATGAGAGCAAAATCTTTTTTTTCATGTCACTAGAAAGTAATACTGTGGGTATTCCACTTGCCCCATTGTAAAAATAACCCATCTGTCAGAAAGAACTCGAGTATTCAACCATTACAGTGATGAAAGGACATCTTTACTTTAAAAAAAAAAAAAAAAAAAGGTAACTCATTGGATTAATTTAAGCTTAGAGCTATTTACTGGTTAAAGCTCCTTTTATGAGCTACAATATTTTCTTAGTTTTATGAAATGGCATTGATTTCTACCAAGACAGTTGTATCTTAGTTGCCTTAAATTGCGTATAATGGATAAACAGAGCCTCCTAAATCTATTTTGTGTATCTCATGACAGTTTTTAATTTGAATTTGGAAAAGATCGAAGATGGGGTTCTGATAGCTTAGAAGTTCTTTAGAAGCCCAATGGGCTCCAGCTGTTGCATGGAAATACAAACAAGTTGCCAGTGGGCTTGACGGTTTTGCAAGAAGCAGAATGGTGTCTGATCACGTACCAGTTACTTGACCTCTCGGGCAAACCTAGAGGGATCCTCTGCAGCCCTGCACAAGTAGCTTTCATTTATGCAGAATTCCCTTTTAAGCCATTGGAGCTAATAATTAGAACGCAGGCTCATTGCCTCGAACAGGAATTTTTTTCCATAGACCAAGTATCTCCAGGAGCAAGGCAGATTAAGAAATGATTATCTTAGAGATTATGTTAAAATAGTAGATATTGTGACTCCGAGTACAGGAGTCATGATATGGTACTTCATGCCTGGCACTCTCATATTTGCATGCACTCCTGGGAATGATGAAATCCAAAATTAGAGCCGGCATAGACAAAACATATGGCCTGTGTTTTGGCTACAGAGAACTAGATGAAAGGAGTTTGAAATGATTTGGTTCATGTATTTAAAAGAGAGGAAAAATATAGCTCTTCCCCTTACGTTTGAGTTAAGATGAACATAATCATATTGGCATCCACCGTGGAAAGAGGATTAGCATGGCTAAATATTACGTGACTAATGAGACCTTCGTAAATCTATCACTATGACTGAAGACTTGGTCAGAGAGAGATTTAATTAAGGGTCAACAGAAGTTATGGTTGGACCTCTGATCTAGTGATTGACAATCTTGTGTCAGAAAATGATTATTTTATGATGGCATAGATTACCATTAACATACAGTTTTGCAGTGTTTGCATATTTATCCTTAAAGTAAGAGTAGGAACAGAAATAACAGTCTCTGCCTCACAAAGGTTTGATGTATACAAAAACTGAAATTAACTGTTGTGAAGAAAGGTGTCTGGCAGAGAATGGAAGTCGGAGGTGAGGAAAAAGAGGCAAATCCATTTTGTATAGATGTAAACTTGGTAGCAAGGCTCTGCCCACTGCTATCTGCTGTGGGAGGTAACGGACCCTTCCGGGTTTGTGGCGGCGTTGCTCTGCCTGGCGCCCGCAGCCCAACGTGGGCTCCCGCAGGAGCCGTCCTCAGCACAGGAACCTTTGGAAAGGAAGGTGCGTCTCCAAGCTCTTCAGGGCTATGCGGCCCGTGCCTCTAGGAACATCCTTAAAGCAGTGTCTGAACGTGTGAACTTCACAGCAGAGCGTGGTCTGGACGAGTCCTGTGCTACTCTGCGTCTGTCCCAGCCTCCTTGGGTCATTCCAGAGTGCTGCAGTATAAACGCTTATTGAGTTACCATGTAAATAACTTATGCAGAAAGTGTTTTGTATCTCTGTGACACTCTTGAATGTTTTGTTTAAAATATCTCCAGATATGTTCAAGGAATTCTTGTTTTATTTTTTTAATTGAAAATTAATTCAAAATGTTTTGATTCTAGTGAGTTGTAGGAATGAATTATTACTGACCTTTTGTTATTGAGTTACTATTGACCTTTGTATGGTAAGACCTATGGTTCTAGAGCTGTTTTTCAACAACAAATTCCTATTTCTATGGCTGTTTTTGTTTGTTTTTAATGATGGTAACATTTGATGTATTGTGTTCTTCAGCATGATGCATCTTCCCTGGCAAAGCAGGAGGTTCTGTAGTGACTGCTAATGGGTGTTTCATGTGCCATAATTTTAGCCTGTCGTTGCTAATTGTCAAGTGCTGCAACTTCTGTGACAGAAACAGTTACATGACTGAAAACGCAGCTACTTCATTTGTAACAACGATAGGACAGTGTGGGGCTATGAAAGCTAGTGTCTTCCAGACGCAATTTTGCAGTCAGAGGAAAAACATGAATGCTGCAGTGACGTTACATGCTGCAAACTGGAGGCCAGGTCCTTGCTGAGGCGGTGCTTGGGGATGCAGTTACTATGGTCTCCCCTCATCTCTCCTGGACACGTTGGTCTGACTTGGGAAAGATGAACTTGCCTGCTTGCCCAGATAGCCGTAGTTTTGCTCTATGGTACTTTCCGTACCCCATTTTTCCAAGGAGCGGTGGTGAAATCATGGTCGCTTGCAGGGAAATGATAACTCGAACTCTGTCCCTGGTTTCTTTCAGTACAACATCATGCAGTTTGTCTTGTGTTGCCTTGACACATCTGCTACGGATGCTTTGTGAGCTATGCAGTTCAGGATATGCATTGGAAATATTTTTACAGAGTACATTAATCATTAATGATTCATCTCTTTAGTGAAAAAGGGGAGCAATGAGCTATCTACCTCTTCTTTTCTTGATAGCAACTCCAGATGTGCTCCTAGCACGGTACTTGCTTGTGAGATACGTTCCAGGTGATAGTGCCATGAGACAGGGCAACATCTTGAATGGTCCTTCTCCTAATGCCTCTTTGCCTTCCCTACCTATAGAGTCCCAAAATAAATATTCTTCCTTTCTCCTGCCCTGTAAGAAAGAGGTGATAGCAACAGAGCGGTGCTTTTAGCCCTCATATCCAAGAAATCTGTCTGTGAAGTAGTCAGCCCATTACCGGGCAGAAATCTCTTTTGATGGATCAATTTATTTTTTTCAGAGGATAGTTATTCTGGGGCAGGCTGTCTATCTTTTAATTAGCACAAAAACATCAAAGGTTTTGGACTCCTTCCAGTGCAGAATGAGGGCGCTCTGGAATCTCAGAAATGTAAGCGAGGAAACAGGCTCCTTCCAAAGGGAGATTCACGGCCAAATGAGCGTGTGGGGCGGCACAAGGTCTGCGAGGGAACGGCTTACAGGAGAGGAAGCCATCAGGGGAGGAGGGATGAGGCTGGTTACAGAGCACAGGCTTCCCACAGCGTCAGCCCAAGGAGCTCTGCTTGAAGGTATTGCCTGCAGATAGCCCCAAATCGAGTGGGGCTGAGGTGAAATCACAGCAAGACGTCAAGAAGAAACAAATATTTTGGGGTAGGAAGGTTAATGACAGCTCTGAGTCCACCAAGCATGTGTTTTCATTTGTTTGTAAAGAACAGCTTGTATAACGATGAACTCTATTTAATGCTAAACTTGTCTTACGGCATTTCAGCTGCAGGTGTTCAGAGTGTAACAAAATTTCATGTATTTTTCCAAGAATAAAAGCATGAACAAGTAACTAGGGCTGCCTAAATGCTGAGGATGGAAATTCCTTCAGAAGAACTTGTTTGTTCTGAGAAGAGTGACAACTTTGCCATAAAAATTATTTACAGATTAAAAAAAATTTATTAATGTCTCAAGAAATATTGAAAAATATGTTTAAATGTCTTTTTCTCTTAACACCATTAGCATTGCAGATGGAGTAACCTAATGGGGAGAGCTTCCTCACTGAGGGGGTAGTTATCAGAGATGACAGTTGAATTAGTTTGACAGATAAACACAGGATATTTTTTTTCTTAACTATTCCTGGTGCTTTGGTTCTCATTGCGTTTTACAGGGTGCCTGGCTTGGTTTCTGGCTGTATTTTAATGAGTACAAATGGGAGCCATATATGGATAAAAATGGCAATTTACAGGCAAGAAAATGTATGCACCAGGGAGACTCTTGTTTAGGTCCTACCTGAAGGAAATGTGGTTGTGCAGTTTAGCAGTGGGAGAGAGTGATTTACAGAAAATTTAAAAGTCAGTCAGCACAGCTAGGGGAATCAGCAAATGAACAGAAGAAAAGAAGAATTTGTGGTAAAGGTGTATATCTGTATTTTGTATAAATATATATGCTGATTTTCTCAGTTAAGCATAATGGCTAAGTAATGCAATATATACTGCAATATATGTATACTGAGAAAGCCCTAAAGACTTACAGGCTACAGATGGAAGCAGAAGCACAAGCAAACAAAAAGTTACTACTGAAATTTTGGGGGTCTCTCTCATTTGGGAAGTACTTGGGAAGGTATTGCTTATGAGAATTACTAGACAAGAATGTCTTGCTAAGAGTCAAGTTTAAAAGTTTCAGAAGTGCGGTTGGAATTCAGGTAGGGGCTTGAAGTCTGTGTGTGGACAGCTCAAGGTTTACAACATAAGGGACAGACAGATTATGATAAGGCAGTTCTTTTGTTTTAATTTTGTTATTGCAAGTAGAAAACAAGGGAAAAGCCAGTGGAGTTATAAAAGAACAGGACTTGTTCAGTTCTGGAATAGAATGACTGAAGCAGGAAAGGAGGAGAAAACTGCTAATCCCTCCTGGTTTTACATACGTTATTTTTTGGAACATGCAAGTCACAGATTCTAATAGGAACCCTATCCAGTGCAACAGCTGTGTGCAGAGCGTGCCGATACCCGCGCACTGTCGCGGATCGCCCGTGTTGCCAGAGTGCAGCAGTACGCGGAAGGCTCAACTATCGCATTAACTTTGCCTCTTTAGGAATGTTGCAAGCAGAAAAGATCGGTGAAGCCTTTTGAAGCATCCAACTCTAGGTCTTGATGTGTTAAAAAAAAGTATTGTAGAGTCTAAAAAATTCAACTAGAAAAATAAGATTTGAAACACCTGTGGTTTTTGGAGAAAGAATAAAGCTTACTAGTCCAATTGTAACCGCACAGCAGTGTAAAGTAGGAAGCCAGTACAATTATTTTATAGATTGCCAAATACCTTATTCATTGTTCTTTTGTTATAGTTCATCAGGTGGCTGGTAGTACAAAGACTGGAGAAATAGTTGCTATGGTTATGGCTTGCCACTTCATTATTTTAAAATAGAAACCATGCGTGTAGCTCCACTGATAAGTGTTTTTGCAGCTATCTCCTACTGCCCAATGGTTTGCATGTTCCATGGAACGTTATCTTAAGAAAGTTGAAGCGCTTGCAGCCCCATTTGGTGCTTGGTTTCTGGCAGATGCCATGATTCAGCAGGAACCCAGCCTCATCTTTGCTGGTGCATGTTAAGAATCAAAATAAGCCTGATCTTAAATGCTCCAAAATAAGCAGGAATGGATGAGGTGTTACAGTACTTACCCGTTTAGATAGATTTCTTGTCCCTAACGGGCACTGCAGAACAAAGTATATATTTACTAAGAGTGATTTCCCTGATTAGCATGTATTGCACTGAAGGGAAATCAATACCTGTATCTGGAAAGAGAAGAATTTGAGGCTCTTTAAGTGTATTGCAAGCTCTTGTGTGCACATATATGTATATATGTGTATATGTAGTCCATTTTAAAGACCACTGTGATCACTCATGTTTCATTAAAAGGCACAGGAATGTGCACTGGCATTCCAGCAGTGCCCTTTTAAATCACAATCCAAGTTGTACATGGGCTGTTTATTGTTGAGGAGTTGGGAACAGTTAAGCAACTTGACTGTAAGTCTATCCCTTACTGTGCATGTTTTTATTCATCTTTCTTTATATCAGCCTTCTGTCTTGATGGAGGAATGATGATTTCCTTTGAAAAGCTAAAATGAAGGTAAAGGCTTCAGGCTAAGTGAGTTGCTTTCTATTAATTTAGCACAATTCATTAGCCAGGAGGAAGGGTAAAGGTATAAAGCAGATGATGATATTTGGAAACCCAGGTGTCACTAAGTGGACTAGTATAAAGAGAAATTGTTAGCAGTAGGAGTGAGCTTTTATTCTCTCTAAGCAGCTCTTAGCTGTATCAGGAGTTGGAAGACTGCTTATTGTACGCAGACTTCTCTACGTTTTCTGGTACTTTGTTCTCATAAATTTGCAAGTTTTTTGTGCTCATCTCAATCATAATATATTTTCTGCTAGTACCGTTTACATGCAGCTCCAGGCAGAGCAGCTTCGTAAAAGTATGACTCTCATCTGCTTTGAGACCAGCCTTTACATTTTAGAACCACCTGCCTAGTGGTGTTACGGCAACAAGGAGCTTGGCTGGGTCCATATTCACAAATTCCTAAGGGGATCTCTTCTTAAATAAAGCAATTCAAAACAATTTTTGAAGTTAATTTGTCAAGCCAGTTTTTATTAGTTAAAATTTCCTTTTGTAGAGCTACGGATGTTCTTTGTCAAAACAAATGCAAGGCTGCTCTGGTGGGACCAATTTCACCTAAATTCAGTTGTCTAAAATGGTAATTTGTGCTTCTAAGCTCTCTGTCAAGGCTTCATTTATTGTCAATGAAATAGGCATTTTTCTCATGCAAACAGCCATATTTGGGGGTGGACATTTAAAAAGACTTCTGACTCTAGCAGCGGAAATCCCTGTGAGTGTTGACAGTGCAGTCTGGATTCTCAGACTGGATGAAGATATTTTGCATTACAGGAGTCCCAAGGTAAGGACTTCCATGTCTTGTCATCTCCCTGTTCCTACTGACATCTCTTTTGAGTGACACCCTCGTGTAGTCAGTTGGGAGCTCGCTGGGGTGGGCCTGCACAGTGTGAAGTGCAGGGCTGCTTCCACATGCAGGGCTCTGCTAGGAGAGGTGCTAAGGAATGAGCCCGCTACTTGATTAGCTGTTAATGCCATAACTAATGGCATGTAAGGACAGCCTGGCAGTCGGTTCTAATGATCAGTATAATTTTAGCTCTGGTGTCCTTTCCTTGCAGTGTGCTCTAAGCTGCAAAAGAGTAACTGGCAGAACATGTTGGCACCCTTTTGTTTGCAGAATTTCAGCCTCAACCATTGGTCTCTTGTTGGGATTTGATTGTCTTCAACCTGCTATTTCTTCTTTAGGATGACCTGTTTCTTCTAGCCAGTGATGTTGCTGTGTGAGAGGATTCCGAATGAGGCCGGATCAGGACTATCGAAGTAAAGGCCACATATCTACCAAAGGCATTGGTAGTGTCCAACTTTGCTGAGAGAAGTTGAGTCAAAGCTAAGAGCTGAGAACTGAGGCCTTTGCTAATGTCATAAGGAATTCTTCCTGACATATTACAAGAAACCAAACACAGTTAAAGAATGTCCCTCTCTAAACAATTTGACTCCTAGGGCTTTACAAATGTATATGTGCTTGTCATGCACTTAGGGACCTTAGCATGGTGGAAAGGAGGCAAATTCCCAAGAACAGGCTTTGAAAGAAGAAGTAAAGATACTAGTAAGGCTTTAGTGTTGAACCTCTGCAGAGCAAACAGTGCCCCGTGTTATCCTGCAAGCATGCAGAGATGCAGTGCTAGTGCAGAGGCAGCCAGGAGCCGTCTCGGACACAGACAAGCCCTGCACCCCGGTGAAAACCCAACTGTGGGGCTTTTGGCCTAGAGTGATTTCAGTCATTTACCTTGGAGGATGATGTAGACATGCAGCCTCATCACGAGCCGCTAGAAGTATCACAGAGAAGCCACTTCAGAGTTTCACTGTGTTTATAATTTGCCATTGAGGCTGCAGTTCCGTGATGCGAGGATAAGGTATTGCTTAAGATGATACCTTTAGTGATAAATAACCTGAGCTGAGTATACTTTCCAGCATTTATAATGGGTAGAACTCAAAAATAGCACTCAGCAGCTTATTACAGTCCACTCTGTATCTTTAGAGGAGGTGTTTCAATCAATCACCTCAATAAACAGCGCAGGGTGTTACAAGTAGGACAGTAACTCAAAGCTGGCCACAGCAAATGCCAGGGGTCTTCCCGTGATGGCGTCAGGACGAACAATCTGTGGTGGCATGACAGGGTGTAGTGTAAACTGGGCAGTGCTGGTAGGTGTAAGAGCTGGTCAGGGGGAAGGGGATTGGGAAGGAGGAGAACTGGCGGCTACGAGTCGCTAAGGGCATGCGTAAAACATCACGAGTTGTGTAAAAACTGGTGGCAGGAAATTGCCCAGTCCCATAAAGGTCTACTCGGAGCCCAGTCTTTCCCTCCCTGTCCTCTTTTAATGATGGAAACTGTCTTGGAACATTACTTTTCCCATTTCTGAAAGATAAATTGTCACTCAGATGAGTGCTGTGATTAGAAAACTGCAAGTGTGTGTGGCAGTGTGAGAGGTGGCTGGCGCTGACTGCTCAGGCAATGAACTCCAGCTCACTGAAGCAGATTGCAAAGGATTCAGCACCGAGGAGAGGGTAGGAGGACTCCAAAGCACCTCCCAAGTGATGGCAGGAGCTGCCAGCAGCCACAGGATGAGTCTCAGCCTTCCTGCTTTGATGCAAAATGGTACATGGGCTCCCCAAGGAGCAGTGATGGAAACCAGAAATTGGAGACCTCTTCAAAAAACTGTATTGCAAAGACTTGGCATGTCCCATAGGCCCAAAGCCAGGTCCCAGTAAGGGTTACATAGTTCAAATATACTTTAGAATAAGAATTTTGGGCCGGGTTCCCTTACCCCCAGCAAGAAATGCAGCGTTCTTGTTAGGTGCAATTTGCCCTGTTGAAAGGGGCTTTAAGCATCAAAACTCCCCCCAGGGAAGAGCTTGGAGCAGCAATCAGGAGCTCTGAATGCTGCTCAGCTGGAGGCTGCTCTTTTTATTAGTTGTTCCTGTAATAGGCGACCGGTTAAATCTCATAACCAAGGCTTTTTTTCTCCTTGTTGCTAGCAGCACAGGTAGCAAAGCTGCACTTGGAGCCATTCTGGGGAAGGATTTTCAGCCTATGTAATATTTTCTAATTTAGTTACGTTTTTGCCGCTAGCCAGGTATGCGCATTTTTGAAAGAAAAGTGAGCTGTGTTTCCCCTGTGTTTGTAGGGGAGAAATAGCACTGAGTGACAGTCTTCTGAAGCATCTGTTTATATTTTATGCAGACTACAAAAATCATATATTTAAATGTACACAGAATGCAATGTGCAAATCCTAATCAGGAATGTAAATTCCAGATATTCAAGTCAAATGGCACCTGAATCTTAAATGATTTTCCTATTTATGAGAACTTAATATTGCATGTAAAGTAGTAAAGTTTAGGAGAACAATTTTTGTTTCAATAAACAAGAAAATTGTTAATGGTTATGCAAATACATACACGAAACTCACTTTCCCTATATCTTATATTTCTGTATACTCTATATACTATATTGCTCTGGAAACAGTGGCCATGAATTTAGGGGGTGGGCATATCTCTATTGCTATGTCTGTTGTTATAGATGAACGTATTTTCCCAGCAACATGGGAAATGGTTCAAGTGACAGTGTTCATGAAAGCTACAGTTAAGAAACAAAATGTATTGATATATTTTGAAAATTTTCTTAAAGATGAGCTGAACTGTGTTTTCTTTCATTGAAATGTGACCTCTGGGTAACTGTAATGTGTGTTTTGAGACAGCTTTCAGGCATTTCTGTATAAAAGAATACATTTCTACATACAAGACACAGGCACTTTAATAAACTTACGCTGAACAGGCTCTTACTTTTTGAATACTTCAGTGACAGCAGCAGAGTTATTAATAGAAAGATGCTCCTCAACACCTGTGTCGGCTGGATTCATTCTGTGCCTCTTAAATGCAATGAGGGGTTTAGTTTTTATCAGTATTCAAGGGGGAGCGACTGCGTCCTCCTTGTAGCAGCCCTAGGAAACTTGCTGCAGCAAAAGGCTGCTCTTACAGAAGGGCTCTGAGCCTGATGATTTATTCTGAAGCTCTGGTTAAACAAATCAATGAAATGTAAAATTCTTAAAGAATGTTCAGCCCTATGGAGAGAGAAGACGATGCCTCTGTCCTCACTGCATGACTGTATTATCCGCTGATAATTGGCTTTTTGGCTAGGTAATAAAATACGTTTTTTTCCACTCTGTGCATGCCCTGGCTTTCTGAGCGGGCGATCTGACAGCAGTGCGGAATATAAAGTGCACTGGAAAAACCTGTGGAAGGCAGAGACCAGCAGCAGCTGTCACAGTGCGGGGGCGAGAACTGCTTAGGGGAAGTAAAATGTCATATTTCTCAGTATTCTGTGTCGTAAACAGAGGACCTCAGCCTGTTTTCAAGCTGTTGGTCCGATGTTTATTAAAGTATGAGCTTGGGGGCCCAGTCAGGAGCCCCAGGCTCTGGGGGTGCCCTGTGCGGAGAGGGAGCTGCCGTCCTTGGGGCAGTGACAGCAGGGCTAGCTCTTTAGCACAGCTCTGCCCTCTGTCCCACAGGGGAGACCCAACTCAGGCTGCGCTGATGCTCTGAGAGCCGACGGTGCTGGTGTCAGGGCTTGCTTGGCTGTTGGATGCGCTCTGAAGCAATGTGCGAGCGGCGGAGCACATCCCCGGAGCCTCTTGAAGTGTCTGGCCTCTTTACAGTGAAAAAAGGTTAAATAACCTCAAGGGTAACATCAAAATCTGTCAGGAGACCCAGGTGAACACACACATGCACATACAAAATAGGAGTGTTTCTAGGAAGCTGATGCCTGCTGCTCACCAACTAAGTGTGCCAGCAATTACAAAGAAAATACACAAGTGATCAAATGTTAGGGTTTCGCGTGGTTCTATATCACTTCTCTTCATGCTTTGTTTTCTGTAGCCAGGAGATTACATGAGAATTTGACGGTTTATTTTCAATGAAATTGTTTTTGGTCATTGTCTTTGGAGAGAACCTTGAACGTATGAAGCAAGGACACCCAATAAGCTCAGAAAAGCAGGAAGAAAGTGAAAGAAACTTTATTTTTTCTTCAAATGAAGTTCCATATTTTTTAAGGCAATCTTAGGATTTGTACATGTCATTTAAATATATATATATATAACATTTGGGCTTAAAGGTGTTAAAAATATATTGAAAATACTTAAAGGAAGGAGATTTTGAAGGGATTTTGAAACTGCAGCAACTTGTGGGCACCTGGGAAGGTGGGTTCTTTTTCTGGTCCACCTTTTCCAAGGTGGAAAAAGCAACAGAGATCTCATATGTCATACAAGAACCCACTAGTGCTTTTATTTTTATTTTTTTTATTGGATGTGCATGCATAATTCTCCTGTTATGAATTGGTGAACCTACAGTATGGATCTGGTGGATACTAATTTCAAGCTTCTTCCATCTGAAAAGCATAAACTTGATCAAATGGTTTGCATTATAGGTTTAATGACCCTGAAGTACATGTTTGAGTTTGGGCAACCCAACTTCGGCCTTACGTTGACTGAATTGTGTGGTTTATAGCTTTTAGTACTAGAAGGGACAGGCACGACTTTGCCATGTGGTTGTTTTGGCTACTGTTATGGAGCACTGGACTTCCTTATGTAAGGATTTATCTCAGTAAAAACAGTTAGACTTAACCTAGTTGTAATGGATGGATGTAATGAATGGAACCTCCTGTTATGTGTTGTGGGGTTTTTTTTGCAATTCATTGTATTTTGTATGAGCTTTTAGTAAATCCACATTGGAGCTACTTTATGTAACTAAAAAATCACTTCACAGCTGAATGTTTGCCAACTAGTTACTGCAAGATAAACACGTACCCTAAAGCATCTGCATAGCTTGAGATGCCCTTTCAGATGAAGGATGTGTTCATTGTAAACACCCAATGCTCTGCAGACTTCCAGCATTTCATTCATGAGATTTAAGCGTTGTTTGACAGAAAATAATATTTCCTATGATATTTTTAGCAAAAGAGGGGGAGAGGGATCCAGCAGTCTTGCTGGTTCACAGTTATGCACTTGGGCTTTGGCGCGGCCTCTCTGTAAAACTGGGCTAAAGGTTCTGTACAACGCAGAGATTCTTCAAGAGCACAGAAAATAGGCTTGGAATTTTCAAGACTAGCATAGTTATTTAAGAGTTGCTATAATGCTTGACTAGCAAAAGCTCTACCACAAGGTTATATAATAGATTTTTTTCCCAGTGTTTGCAAACTGAATAATAGCACTGAAACTGCTTAATAAGAGTATTTTTAATGGCTGAGGAATGTTGTTCCTTGTGGATGAGAGCTGGAGAGCTGCACAGTGTAACTTTAAAGGAAGTCTAATTTGTAGCAGCACTAGAGATACTTGATTCAAATCAGTCCTCACTCCCCCTTCCTTCCTTTCCCCCCAGATGGAGTGGATAGCTTTTGATGAGTGCAACGTAATCTATGGGAAAGAGTGTAAAGAGGAATAATATTTCTGCTGGGAAAATGCACTTTGATAATCACTTGTGGTAAATTATTTTAGAGGAAATAAGTTCCCTTACAAACTTCAGCATCTGTTTTAATCTTGGAAAGTGGCTTAGCTGCCTCTGACTACCCATGTGTCTTCCTTGCCATTTTCCCTCCCAGTCTGAACTCTTTTCCCATATGATTCATCAATGAATATGAGATTTATTCTTCCCTAAGAAGCTGTTCGAATTGGCAATTTTTTTTTGGTGATACTTGCTGGTAAAACCGAAACCCTTGGTGTAAGAAGCCTTAAATGCAGTAATTCTGGCCCTGATATCTGTTCTCCCCTATGGTTTGCTAAGGATGTCTTGCTCAGGATCTGATTTCCACTTCTTGCCTGCATTACTTCATTATAATCCAGGGAGTTTACTAGCACAAATAAGTTTAATGGAATTTTGCTGGTTTCATAGTGCAAATCCTCTAAATCCCTGAGCTCTTCAGTGTCCTGGTCTAAATACTGCTCATTGTACTCAGCATGAGTAGGACAGGCAGCACTTGAGTGCCAAGGCTTAATGAGGAGACACGTTATTGCTTGTCCGCTCATGGCTTGGGTTGTCTAAGCCATTAAATGGTTGCCTTTCATCGCATAGAAGCTAAAACTTCCCGGGATGTTTTGAATTAAATAGTTTCTTGACACGGTCTCAGAAGAGCTGGATGCTGCAGGGGAGACACAGCAATGCGCACACGTATGAACCAGTGTTGACGTTGAGAGTGAAGCTGTACCCTGAGGTGCCATAGGAGCAACCCCGTGGAAGGGTGGGTGCGAGTCCCCAGCAGCTAGTTCCTTGGCCATGCTCAGTGGATGCTTTTTTGTAAGGAGGAAAAAAGAAGACAGAAAAAAATAACAAAAAAAAAACCCCACAACACTTCCCCTGACTCCTGGCTTAGACATTCCCTTCCAGGAGAGCTGGGAACCTGGTAGGTGTATGTATTTACATCAGCTGACCTTCCAATAAAATAGCATAACCGAATCATTTTTTGTAATGTGTTATGCAAACTGCCGTAACTTCATCACCATCTTTCTGAAGGCACTGAAGGTTTTGTTTAGATATGTGGTGGCTGCTCGTTGAACTGCTGAGGAGTGTGAGCTGCAGCCCAGGTGAAGCTGCCCACACCTACCCAGCAGTGCGTGCTGAGTCAGTGACACTGTGTCTTCCTTTGCTAAAAGAAAATGGACTTTCCAAAGTAACGGGCCTCTCTTGCTAAAATCAGTGGAAAACCTCAGCAAAGTGGGATTTCAACCAAGTAGGTTCATAGAAAGATGAGAACACAGCTTCCAAAGGAAAGGCTGTTTCACATTAAGTCTTGCAAATGTTGCTAGGCAGAAGGTTTGGAGTATCTTACTGTGGAGATGAGGTGATGAGAATGGCCTTGGATGGAGAGGAGAAGGTAAATGGAAGGTGGCAGAGGAGGAGATGCAAAACTATACAGAGGCTATAAATCCAATCCTCAGAAGTCAAAATCAGCCTATAAATCCCCATATGAAACTGGGGAGTGTAGTGGTGTCGATGTAATCCATATAGCCTTGATTGCATTGTTGATGTTATTTGTTATTTTAAAAGAGAGCTTTAGCATTGCTATTCATGGTTAACATGATTGTGCTAGACTTTCTTTTTCACAAAAATATTAAAGAGATGCAGTTGTACCAGAGTCATTTAGAATAGTATACAAAAAGGAAACCCTAAAGAAGGGCTACTACAATATGTCATGAAAATGAACGTGAGACAAAGGAATCAACATGTTTTGAGGTACTGATGATATAAATATCATGTCTGTAGCAAAGACTGTAGAATCTAATTTATGTGTTTGTTTTGCTTCTTTTTTCCCCTTTAACCTCAGGCAGGTAAAACTCCTTATTTGTCTGTTCTCGTTTAGATCCTTACCTTCTAAATTTGCCTTACGACATAATGAGATTTTAAATAAAACAATAAATGTTTATTGCCTTTTATTTCTCTTCTAGTTTTTGAGCCCTTAGGTATGAGTAGGTGTTGAGACATGTTTATCAAAATAAGCTAGGAAATAATCTCACTTGAGTTTAACAGCTGAATTCTGGAATAAGGGAAGTGACCACGTGGCTTAAAACCTACCCTTATTTAACATAGTACTAGGATCTCCTGAACTTGATCCTTTGCTTAAATTTTCTAAAGCCCCAGTAAATTTTGAAGGGCTGTATTCTTTGGCTTTGGTTTGTGATTTTTGTGATGGCTTGTGTTATATGTATATTCTTTTCATATAGAAAGTTCATTTAATCCTTTCTCAGAGTTGTTCTCCTTTGAGTTCTCTCAGTGGTCTTTCAAAAAAACCTTAGCTAGCCAGAACCACTGGACTCTGGACCAGTGGAACCACTGGACCAAGTATAGGCCATTTTTGTTGGAAATGAGACTTGATTTGGAGTATTGCTCACTGTGAGGCCATCACTGTGATGAGGTGGTTTGTGTACTGTCATATTGCCTTATTGCCCCATGGAGTGTGCAGTGGGGTGACTTCTGTGGAAGTGTCTTCTTTGAGCTCGTTTTTCCAATGAAATCTGGAATGATTGTCCATTATGAAGAGCCCCTTTTCAAGCTTGCTGAGCCCTTTTGGACAGGAAAAGAGACATTTCCCCTCAGGTCATGGCAAGCTTCCCACTTGACTCATTCCTTTACCGTGTGGGTCCTTTCAGTGTGTGTGCAGGAATCTGCAGCCTGGCTGGTGGCATAGCAGAAAGCAGGAGTGTATGGGTGCACTAGTCAACTAGAACATCCAGTGAAAAAGACCTGATGTTGTCCAAGTCCAGAAAATCTCTGTAAAGCAGTGTTTTAAAAGATAAAGCTGTTAAATGTGCTAATTTATGAAAATAAAGTGGTTGCTCTAGTGCTTGCTCTAGTGTGCTTGCTCTAGTGTGTCGCTCACTTGGTAGTATTCCGGCTGTGCTGTCACTAATGAGGCAAATGATAGGGACGTGCAGCTGGGGGAGCCTCTGCCGACACGCAGCTTGTGGAGGGCCATGCCGGGCGCGGGCAGTGCCAGGTCAGGTTCATTTATTCACTTCCAAATCCAATCTTCTCTAAGTGTCCTGTCTCCTCAAGGAGGATGCTTTGGGGTTAGTAAATATTTATCACTGCCAACACTCCTTTTTGAAACTGTTTCTTTATTGTATAAAGACAATGCATTTATTCGGATGGAGAAGAGGGATGCTGGGAACTGACTGTTCTCTTATTTCTCCCAAGACTTGTTTATAAGAGTTTGTATATCCCTAGGGATCCCTGGTCCTCCCTGTAGCAAGAGAACTTTTGGCTCTTAAAAGTTATGTTTGGATGTGCAGCTGAACCTGGCATAGCTACACTGCCCTCCCCGAGTTTTCAAAACAGTCCTTTAGCCTCCTGGTGCACATAATAGAATGCAGCCATTAAACGTGGATTATCTGATGAAGGAGAGGCAAAGATTAATGATTGCAACTCAAATGATGAATAAGATGTGTGTGATGAGGTGCAGTCTCACAGGGGTGTAGGAAATAGGACCAGAGAAAGCAGAGATATTAAAATGAGATTAATCGAGCCACGTGTTTAACTGCAATTGTTTAATGAGGGAAGAGAGGGAGAAAAGAAGTGCTTGTCTTGCACATTTTAAATAGGAATATAATCACTTATTAGAATGGTCCATCTGAAACTCCTGTTCTTATTTATTTTACCGTGAGCTTGCCTGCAACTCAGACCAAACAAAGTCTTGACGGGAAGAGAAAAGAATCTGCATGAAGTTTTCTGTAGAGCGTTTTTGAGAATCCTTGGAAGTGGTTGCAAGAGAAATAGGATTTCTTTGTAAAGGTTATTTATACGGAGATAAATCAATTGCCAGATGAAATGTGTGGAAGAAATTTCTTCCCAGTCAGATTTGTAAAGACTTGTTGCCTTTTGGGTTGTGTTCCTTTATAGAACATATATGCTCAGTTGGGTTCCAAGGATCATGTGGGTCTTTTGCTCATCAGATTTTTGTCCTTGTGAGTCATGTGGATCACAGGCAGGTCCCACCTCTGTGGCTGCAGGAGCTGGAACTACCTGGGGCTCTGCTCCGTTGCCTCCGATCCTTCGCATCAGGGTTGGTAACACAAACTGCTAGGAATTCACTTGTGTACTGACGTTCACGTTAACGTCCTGTGAAGGTCTGTGCAGTCTTTTCCTCATTTCCCACTACAGAAGATGCTCTGTCCTACGTGTGATATGTACAGCTCCTATGTGGAGCAGGATCTTTTTTAAGGAAGAGTAACAGGAAGTAAAACACGTTGTTATCTGTAACTGTTCTATCTATAAGTGATCTTTCTAGTAGGCCTGTTTTGAAGGGTAAACATTTTTTCTAAACTGGTTGAAAACTAGACTAATATAGTACATCTTCCTAGTGTAGATAAAAATTCAATTGCCCTAATCCTTGGATAAATAGATAGAGGTTCTGTGTGGTGCTGTTGGAAGGAAGTCACCATGGTCAGAACTACTTGTCCCCATCCTTCTAGAAGGCACTTGCTGCAAGAGCTGCTCACATGAACGTGCTCCAAAATCCCCTTTAAAGGAGTTGGTTTAAACAAGTGAAACTGCTGGTCTGATTTAGCTTGTTAGTTACTTGACTGAATTGGGGGAGTGTTTGCACAAGTAGTTTCTGCCAGCAGTTTAGATCGAGTGTCCTGTCGTCTTGAAAATACTGAGGCAGATGGATACTGCATCATGGAACTATAAATTAGTAAGATATTAAAGAAGAAACCTATTTCACTCATGCTAGAAAAACGGACATTTATTTTATTTTATTTTTGACAAAAGGGGAGATGTGAATGGACAATTCCTTAAGTTTCTTCGAGCTATGTTGCCTATAGTGGACCCAGTTCAGAGGTGGTGTGTGGTGGCTGGGATGGTTCTAAGTGCAGAAGGGTGACCTTAAAAATATATTGTCTGACCAAGTCTATAGATGTGTTGAGGTAACCAGCAGGTACAAATAAAAAGAATTTTTACTTTCTATAATTGTTTTACTTCTAAGGCAAGATTATCAAGCCAATAGGACCTCAGGCCAACCATGTTCACCCTTCTCTATTAAATATGCAGTTTGCTGACTACAGATCGACTACGTCTGATTGGAGAAGGGTCTATATACTGCAGATTGATTCAGTGACTAATTACTACTTGTTCCTTTCTTGCTAATTGTTCCATGCTCATTTTCTTAATGTATTCCTAGAATCAAAGTAATTGACTTCCAGTATATATCGTTCAGCTGAGTTCCTTTTTCCGTTGCGGGTAGCAGGTACATCACAAGAGCATTGGATTAGATGGCTCCCTGCCCGACATCTCTTGGGTTCACTACATATGTGAAGTGGCATCGAAGCACGTTCTGCCCTGGTCATGCTGTAATGGTTGTTGGAGTTTAAATGACACAGAGTCAAGGACTTCCTTTCAGAGGTGGGAGGATATTGTGGCTCCCTCCTGCTTCCTGTGCCGATGAGGCAGCGAGTCTGAAGGGCTTTGAAATGTGGTACCTGTCTGCGCTGCTCCACATCCTTCCCACGCCTGGGAAGGAAACCCACTTTTAGCCAAAAAACAGCTTGCTTGTTCTGTCTGCTCCAACCTTGTCTGCCTTTCCATTCTCCATTCCACCTACCTACCTACATACACACAGAGTTTTATTCAATTTAATTCAATTTATTATATAGTGAAATCAGAAGTAAAACGGCTCTTCATGCTGCTGGACCACAGCTGAAGGGATATATCTAAGCAGTATCTGGAATTAATAATTTTTTGCTATTGTATATGCGTTTTTGATGCAACTTTAACAGCAAAATCGAGGTTGGAATATTTTGGGCATTGAGCCTACTGTGCCATGTTGGGTAATATAGACTGAAGCTTGGGGACGCTTGAGAGCCCAGTGTAAGTGAAAGCTTCCCTGATATTGAAGATAAGCCTCCCAATATGTTTACCTTGTTGGCACAGTGCTGAGCAGGGTGGGATGGAGCTGTGGCGGATGTTTGGAAATCGCCTTCTTCACTGAACCCATAGTTTTGTTCAGCTGAGGATTGAGACTTATTTTTAGGCTGCAAAAAGCAGTTCGACTCCACTAAGGTGTGGGAGTGAGTGAGCCCTGAGATGCAGCAATGACGGGCTCGATTTGTCCTCCTGCAAGGACCAACATCAGGGGAGGAGCAGGGCAGGAGGGAAGGAGGGTGGCAGAAAGATGGATGAGGCCAAAAGGGTTGGATTTAAAAAAAAAATGTTGGAGAAATATTGTCATAAGTGGTTAGACCCAGTTCGTGTTACTTGCATTAGGAAACAAAACAGCCTGGAACAGTTCAGTGATTGATGACTCACTCAGGATTCAGCTGGGGGTGGGAGAAAAAAAATCACCTTTAAATATACTGGGTATCAGTGAGGATGCTCCGATACCCAACGATTTTACATATATAAATGAGCAGTGAAAGCTGTGCAGGGATCTGCTTTAGGATGCAACTGCCCTGGAAACATGGTCACTGCTGGCAGTTTGTTCTGTGGCCAGAGCTGACTAGTCCAAATCACCGTGTTCGTATATCCTCATTCCAGAGCTTCATGTGAAACCAGAAGGGCGCTTAGCTCTTCTGCTGGAAAGTAATACATTGGCCATCTGCACTCTCTGCTCCTGCAGATTGAATACAGCTTTTGCCTAATGGTTTCCTCTCTGGAAGAACTTAATAAAATCTGCACCAGATGAAACAGCCACTCGCAGTTGCACAGTTTAGCACATACTGTGCTTATCTCGCAAGCAATAGGATGTCTTGGGCTGTTGTAGGCTTTGGCTCAACATGCCTGCCATCCGTTATTGTTAATACAGAGCTCCTGTTGTCTACAGTGGAATTTCTCTGCTTAGGATGATGGCAGAACATGTTTAATACTCAGAAACATCCTTAAAAACCCTTGCATGCCAACTGCAGTGTTTGGTATTAAGTGCTCAGATCTGGAGAGTATAGAGGGTGCTGGACCTTCTCCAGCAAAGCACTCAGATGTGGACTTAATTTTAGGCACATCATGCAGTATAGCTTGGCACAAATCCAAAAAAATTAAGTATCTGCCCACAGAGTGATGAGGTTGAAACTACTGAAGGATGTTGAAGTCAATAGGAATATATTAGTCTGCTTTATGGTAAACATATGGATAAGTGCTGGCTTGGCCTGCAGCGGTTGTCGTTCTAAGAAGGCATTTTCCTGTTGCTCACTAAACCCTCTCTCCTTTTCCTCCAGGAGAACTGCTCACCATCATCTATGGAGAGGTTCAGCACAGTTGGTGCTTTGGGAGCTGGAAAGACAGACCTAAATGCAGCCACTGCACATTTGTAATCATCTGTTATAACTATAAACTGTTGTATTTTTCTGTGTTTTAGCACTTGACTCCATGGAAAGATGCCTACACCACAGATCTGTGCATATTTGAGCTAAGCATATTCTCATGCCCAGTGAATAAAGATGGGGACCGAGAAATCAGAGTTCTGTTGTTTATTTTCCTTCTGCTTTGATCTATGGTCTTGAGACAGTTCAATTCTTTTATGGATCAGTGTTACATAAGGCAAAAAGAGGATAAAGAAATATATCTTTGAGTAGTATAGTCCTAATGACATATGTGTCCTTACTGGTAAGCTCTAACACTCTGGTGGAGGGTGATGTCAAGCACAGCTGTTTTATGGGTGGGAATGAAGTGCTTTCACAAGAATTTACGTTTTTGAAGCGAAGTGTTATAAAAGATTAATAGAGAAAACACAAAGTCTGCATGTCTTTTGTTAAGAAGAGGGAAGGAAGGGATTTCACCAGGCACCAGTGAACTCTGAAGATTCTGGATGACTTGGATTTTGTTAAAAGTAAACACGAGCTGCTCTAACTGTATCTTCATGCAGTCAGAAGAAAATCTCTAACAACAGGTAGAGCTGTGAAATCAATACGAAAAGTACTTTGAATACAGATCTTTGCTCCACAGATAATGATTGTAAATTAAATTTGGTATCTTAGTCTATTATTTTGTGGCGATGGCGATCTGTGCTGCACAGGCAAGTTCTGAGCCGTGCTGTATCACACAGAGCATAGACGGAAATGGCAGTGTAAGAGGATTACAAATTAAGCAGAAAAGGCAGACCAAGGGATAGAAGGGAAAGAAACTATCTGTGTTTTATAGATGAGGTTAAGATTACATGGGCTTGTTTGCAATTACAGAGAAGCCCAACTAGAACTGAACCAAGCCTAAGAGTAGGAGCTTACAGGTTGTGGAATCAGGTCGTGATATATTTCCAGATCCCTTCAGAAAGCTGCACTGAAGACTTCTGCCACAGGGTATAACTTTTTTTTTTCATGTGAGGTAGTGGTGATATTAAAGCTTATTAGAATTAATCAGCAGTTTAACTCACCACAGCGCTAAATCCAGAGTGTCACCTCAGGGGTACATGCCTTCTAAGTCTGTTTCTCCCACGTTTTCCTGCTGTGACTGTGTGTCCCGCTCCGGGTGTCCCGTCAGAAAGGCCGCAGGGTTCCCAAGGTGCGTCAGGACGCGTTGAGCCGCGTGCGACTGCCTCCCAGCGCGGCCTCCTGCAGCCCCTCTGAGAGGAGCTGTGGCACCTCTGCTCGGTGGTGTGCCCAGCCCGGAGGGAACGGGCGCCCTGCGGAGGGGATTGGTTCAGCTTGGGCACAGCTGGGAAATGCCAAAGCTCCTTGTGGCGGCGCCGTGTTTGAGATCTGCACAGTGCTGCGGAGGGCGGTCGTGGGCAGTGCCTGGCTGGGGCCTTGCAGCAGAGTCCCTTCAGGAGAAGGGTTTGCTGTTCCTGCATATTGCACTATTTTTTAAACTTAAATCACAGAATAAGAGGTCTGTGTAGTTGCTGCAACACATGCTGACCCGTATCATATGAATTCCGAGAGAAGCAGAATTCAGCATAGGACTGAGATAGGAATCTGGAACTGGCTTGACACTTTGGGCTGGTTTATATTGGCCCTCACAGGGTGGGTTTCTAGGCTATGGCCATTAACACAAATAACAGCCAAACTAATTTCTTGGAGAGATGAAATAATCTGGAAGATGTAGCATACACCTCAACAGAGATCAGTTTTCCACGGACTTTGCTTATTAGTCCCACAGTTTATTATGTTCCATATACTCTGTCTCCCTTCATTTATATCAGAAACAGACCACAAAAACAGTCAGTGGATAATGAAAGAGATCCCCACAGCAGCCGTGTTTTTTCATGAGGAGTTTATTAGTGTACACCTCTTCCTGAGTGAGGCTACAACAGAGTACAACGTGCATTATAAACACACACATTTATTGAAAAAGTGAATCATTTAGCTACTCAGAAGCGAGTAGCCAAAGGGCAGGGGCCGTCAATGACGAGCACTGGAAATAAATAAATAAAATCCGCTTTGTTTAGTCCACTTTGGATAAGAATAAGTACTGAGTAATTATAGCTACTGTCCAGAGCTATTGGAGCTGTGAGTCTCCACCTTTCAGACCAAAAATAAGAACCTGTCTGTTCTGAAGCAAGTTAGTAACAATTCTTCCTGTAACCTCTATCGTACAGGATGTGACCACAACGTGGCGAGTAGCCAGGGTGGTGTGTAGGTATTGCAGATGGAGAAGCAAATGAAGGATGAGGTTAAACCGCAGTGAAACGGTTTACAAGGTGCTGTTTGTCCTTCCTGAATACCCTGCGCAAAAGACAAGAAAAATAACAGTGTATGGCTGGGAACTGTGTCTGCTGAATCTCTCCTCTCTCCCTCGGTGCAGCAAAAGGCAGAAAAATCTGGTGTTTGCGTTCGAAGCATTAGTACACTGGTTCCGATTTCCCTAATGAGGGCTTTTCCTCTCCTCTTCAGAGAGGTTCTTCCCCCTCACAAACAGGAACTGATTTACTCTGCTGGGTAGGGGGAAGGGGCAGTCAAGGGTTGTTGGGGCTGGGGGCATTTTTTGTATTTTATTGCTTTTGAAGATAAATGTTTTTCTGCTTTTCCAGTATGTTGCGTCTGCTTCGAAATACACAGTATTATCTCGGAGCTTGAGAAAAATCTGTCTAGGAGTGAGGGAAAGGAATTTGTAAAGGGTTCTTTTGCCATTTTAGATTTGATCAATTTATTGTGCTGTTATACTGGACCCAGACAGAAGTTTACCAATGCACACATTTTCATGCTAAACTGGAAACCTCCTTTTCTTCTTTCCCTCCTTCCCTTAATTTTACCCTGTTCAACAAACTTTCCTCAGCCAGTCAAAGTCTCTAATATTGAGGACATCCTGGATGCTTCCTGTGACAGATTTTTGCCTTTGGGGTGTATAACATTAACCTTCCGCTGCCATTCAGATGAGTTAGCACATGGTCCTGCCTTAATTGGGCCAGATGTTTCAAAGTAGCAACAGAGATTCTGCCTAAACAGCGTGATTTAGATGGGAGAGCAGTCCTGGCCACTGCGCTGCCAAGTCCATTAAGGAGATGCTGCTCTTCCATCATGTCTTGCAATAGTCTCAGCCGAGTAGAAGAATGACCAGTGCTAGGAAAGATAAATGTTTGTGGGCTTGGAGCGCAGGGTTTTCCTTAGAGGAGAAAGGCTGGGAGGGGTTTATACATATGGCTTGTTTATATGAAGCTGAAGCATGCCTTGATCGATGAGATTTGGTGGGAAGAGCCTCAATTTGGATAGCTGCCGTACATCCAGTTCAGGCTTTTATCCACTAAAAAACTGTTTGTTTTATGTGTGCTTGTTTTGTTTTTTCTTCTTTTCACCTTACCAGGATGTAGATTTTTTTCATGTAAAAGGTGGATTTGCAGAATTGCTCCCAGGTAAGTGGCAAGGAAGGTGTAGCACATAGCTATCCCCCCAGAACTTCTTTTAGATTTTTGCCATGAGATTTCTTCACATTCTTTCACTTATGTTTTTTCTGTGCTATTATAATATGAATTTAAAAAGGAATGGACTAAGCCAAGCTACAATGCTGTCTTTGCCCTGACTGGCTTGGAGGAAAGAGAATAGAGCTTACCCTGGGGTGTCTCCTGAAAGTTTCTACTTCCCTGTTCTTTTTCCTATTATCAGATTGCTGCTAGGCCCTAATAGAGCAACTGCATTATTTATTTTATCTAAAGAGGGTACTCTAAGATAGGATTCCACCAGAGTCTGACCTACAGCGACTCTGCTCTATGTTCTCTGGTGCTGGAGAAGAAGAAATGCCCCTGCAGAAGCACGGGCTGGAAATGGCAGCGGGAGACACATATGCAGTGCATGCCTTGCATGAAGTCACAAAGTCGCATTTCTAGAGTTTTATGGCATATTGCTACATCCTGTCTTTCCAAATCAATTAGCTGCATGTATTAATTAGTGGAGGGAATGTGAGGTCAGCTCCAGGCCCTCCATCGTGCTACAGCCATGTGTCAGTGATACCATCAGCTCATTGCTCATCCCAGCTTTGTGCTTGCCTGACTGATGGAAAAGTGCTCGTGATTCAGGGCCACTTATCGGTAATTTTATCATATTATTTTCATAGTTTCTCATTCAAAATTTACAGCACAACGGCAGTCTTCGAGTTGTGCTGAGTTCATTGCAATAAAAACAGCAATTATAATGTGACCTGGCTGAGCACAGGCACATGCTTGGTGATTCATGCGGCTTATCTAGGTTGTATCGCACGTGCTGGTGGATGGTCATTCTGCTTCCCCTGAATTTCCCACTTACTGGCTTTCATTCATAGTTATTGTAGATCACACAGCTGGTTGGTAAAAGGGCAATCCCAGCACTAGGTGACTGGGGAGGAGGCAGAATAATCCTTGGTCGTCACTAACCAGGTATTTGGAAAAGCCCGTCCGATAGAGCTCTGTGGACCTGCCATGAGCTAAGACCTCTCTAACAAATGCTGTTAAACTACTGTGCTCTAGCAGCTGTCATTTCATTTGTGATTTCAGTGTGTTAGAGTCGGTTTATAACTATTGCCTGTCTGATATAATATTAGAAACAAAACTGCTTCGGAATATAAATCCTAGATACGGCCTGTCTTCCTTTAGAAACTGAAAGGATTTCAGGGCAATCAGTACATATGTATTGCCTTACCTTTTTGAATCACATCTTCATGGCAGTAAGGTAATGCAGAGCCAAGAAAAATCATAACTGGCCAAGTATGCTGTCATTTTGTATTTTTAAAAAATTTATATAAACCTCACCTACTACCAAGCTTCTAAGTAGGGTTTCCTCCTGAATTTCTCCTGAGATACAAATCATTGCTTTAAGTGGAAAATGAGAAAATTGGTCTCCCTTTACTTGAAGATGGTGTTTTTTTGCTGCTGCCCGACCCAAAGCAAGGTATTTTCTTTCTTGGGTACAAAACTTTTGGGTACTTTTTTTTAACGTAGGTTTTAATAAGAGTAAGTACAATATTCATGAGTGAGGACTCTCTAAAATTAAAAACCTAACACACTTAATGCAGTGGTCTTCTAAATGGTGCTAGTAGTGCTTGGCATCTAACTTAAGGTGCCAAGGCAATTCGGAGCCTGGATGTGTGTGGAGCTTCCCTGCTCTTTTATCTGTTTGCGGGTAATTCATGAATACAAAGTGCACAAGTCTTCCATGAACAGGCATCCTTCATCTCTGAAGACGACGCCTTTTTTGAATAGACCTTTTTGATGCCCTGAATGTTGCTCCTGATAGACTCTGATATTGTCAGAAAAATAACATTTTCAGTTCTATTTTTGTGTAGTAAATCCAGCTTTATGCATTCAGATCCTTAATTCAGTATGGAATTAGGACATCCAGGAGTGCTTGCTTAGCACTATTGATGCTCAGCTGCATCTATTGTTACTGACTACTGAGGTACTGAATTTTCAGTTGTGTGGTCCCAACTCAAGTTGCTTTAGAAAGTTCCACAAAAATCTTTCAGCGATGTCTGTGATTTATAGCATAAGAATGTAGGGTGCAGAAAGTGTATTTTCAGCTATTTAGAAGATTTGGGCACTTTTTTATGCTTACATAAGTCTGAAATCCCCTCTTTAAAAGCTTCAAACTCAGCATGAGACAATTACGAGAACTCTGTCCTTTCCTGTGCTTGAAATGGTTGGTTTTGAAAGAGCAAAGCGATGTAAACTTGAAAACTGGTGGGGAGCCTGGCAATATATTCATTTCTTTAGCATTGGAGAGATGAACCAAGCATGGAGATGCTGTGAACTTTTCCAAAAGTGATGATGAGAAACTAAGTCTTTTTTTTAATGGAATTTATTGATCATTATAAGGTATAAGTTTTGTAAGTAATTATAAGTAAGTTATGCAAAATCCTCTTCTGCTCTGTGTGCCTGCAGTAATCTGACTGTTGGCAGAAAATTTAATCTTCTAAAGTAAATGATTATAAGATAGCTTGTCCCCAGGCACTAACTGAATGATACACAGATTCTGTATCACTTGTTCTGGAACATCCTTCAGGATTCATTATGGGCAGCATTTTCAGTTCTATATATAAGATATATGTTTGTATATAAAGATATAATGACTCCGTCTCCTGTCACAGAATTTGTGAGGTATGTTTTAGAAGTTAGACCACTCCATTATTTTTTCTCTCCCAAAGTTTTGCTAAAATACACTCTCTGGACTCTAGTATTTTTTGTTCAAGCATTGTGCAGAATCCAATCTGTTAAAGACAGTGGAGATAATCGTGCACACAGCCTACCCCAATATGCTGTTTCCTTTGCTGTGATATCCTGAGGTTGACTTCTGCTTTGAAATGAATACACGAGCTAATTTCACGTGGAAACTTAAGGAATAATGTATGGAAAGCCCTACTGAGAAAGCCTGGAAATTGTGACCCGGCTGAGGGGATTGAGGCATCATTACTGCAATAACAGAGCTGAGCATCCCCGTCCTGTCATCACCACTTCCTGGCCCCGGCTGCCGACAGGATCCGCTGGAATTAAACTGGGACATCACAGCTCAACTAGCCGCGTGGGCATGCAGTGAGCAATTGCCTATCTAGGCAAATCTGACTGCAAGGGAAGACGGATGATGCCTGGTAAAATGGGAAACTCAGCAATTCCAAGCCTAGCCCAGTCGGAATGGCTAAACAGCAGAAAACCCTAAGGCAAAGCAGAAACTTAAAAGACGAACAACAAAGATGCTGAGAGGAGAAGTCAGGAGAAGTATGGCTGTTCTTTTGATGAGTCATCACCAGGATTTAATACTGTAGATGATTATTTTTAATGCATACTGTACTTGGTGTGGATGGAAGCCAACAGGGAAGGAAATATTGTGTGAGAATAAGTCCAAAGCAAGTTTTCAAGATAATTGGAAGCTTCATAGCAAACCAAGTCCCCCAGGTGTCGCATGCAGTGTAACTAGCTCAAAAGATGAAACTTCTTGAGAGCAAAACGTAACTACTGCAAAATCTACTGCATTTCCTACTATAGATTTCAGATATGTCCTACATAATACTGCAGACCTATCTCCTCTGTTTGCAATAAATGCAGTTATCTTCTACCATTAGCAATTATCTAATTAGCATTTTGCAATTATTTGTGCAGCAGTTGTGCTAAAATGGTGAAATGTTCTTTAATTTACATGGAAATTACATCGCTATCTTTGCGTACCACCATTCTAGCACTGTAACAAATCATGAGGAAACGCTATAAAGCAAATGACAGTAGTTTTTTATTGTTGGAGGCTGTGTTTAGGTCTGCAAAAATAAATATATTAGCCTGTCTTACAGGTGACAATATATTGTCATGCGTATAGCATAAAAATTTTACTGCATGAGATTCAGTGGCTATTAAAGAGAAATGACATTTCTTTTTTCACATGATCCTCCATTTGAATGTAGTTTATTAAACGAAACAATGGTCTTTCTGTTCTACAATTCAGCTCCAGAGATTTATCAAGTGTAACACTGATAAAAAAAAAAAAAAAGTTTATTTCAGTGGTATCCTAAAAGGAGAAAATGATTCTCATTTATGGCCATGCTTCCTCTAAAAGAATGCATTCAGGGCCAAAAATGTACCTAAATAGGACATTAGAATTTCTATTTTAATCTGCTACATCTGAAGTCCTTGAAGACTTTTCAAGGAGATTCCTAATCAAATCAGTGTGCTTGGCATTGGTATGAGTTTTTTGTTTTTTTTCCTCTAGATTTATAGGGATTGAAAATGAGCCTCAATCTTAGCTGAATCTTCAGGAAAAGCTTCAGGAAAAACCTCTTTCTCATTGTAAGATTCTGACCAGCATTTTACCCCTTCCTTGAAGTTGTTTGCTGGGGTTGTGTTCATTCAAATTTCATTCTTAACACACATCTCAGGTAGAACTCCGAAGTAACTTGCTATAAAAGTTCTCTGAAAAAAAGAGATCAAAAGATTTGTCTCAGTGTTAATCAATTCAATTTTTTTTTTTTTTAAATGAAGACAACCTTTTTAAAATCTGGTATTCTTTTTATGATTATTTTTGAAGGCATTTTATTTCTCAGAATTTAAAGAAATAGACTAAATCTGTTTTTTTTTTTTTTCTCCAATATCTATGCTGTTTGTTTTGCCAATACTTTAACCTTATTTAATCAATTACTGAAATTCTACATAGCTCATTAGCATGGATAGTGTAACTGAAATGTAGTTAGAAGATCTTGGTGCTCTGTTGTTTTACAGACAGAATAAAAAAGGTGCATATGTATTCCTGAAGAGCAAATGCCTTGAGTTAAATGTATTAATTTCCTGTAGTCAGATTAGCTAAGGAGTAATTGAATTTCAAGTATAAGTTGAAACATAATTAGAAAAACTTCCTGAAAGGCTATTCATACAGGTAATACAGAATTAATGCATTTTCTAAAATGATCTTTTTTTCCATGTTCTGTTGACTGTGGACATACACAATATACATTAAAAATTAACTTATTTTCCTGGCACAAGATCCCAAGTGTTAGTTATCTAACAACTGTTAGTTTGACTGAACTGCCAACAGATCCCTTGGTGAGTTCAAAACGGAGTTTTCCTTCCTTTTCTTAGAGGTATCTATGAATTTAATATATTCCTTTACAGAGAAGCATCACTGTACTACATGTTACTATCAGTAAGAATAATATACAATGGGAATCTTGATTCAGCCCCGAAACTTCTCAGATTAGCTGGCAGAGGTTCAGGGTTTATATATTTTTTTTCTGATGCCCGTTGCTTGAAATGAGTCCTCATCCTCTGTTAAGGAGTTTGCATTTATTCTTTGTTTTTTGCACTGCACAACAGAGGTGACGTGTCTATCGTGCGTGTTAAAGTCAACTGAAAATGACCATAGTGACTACAAGGAATATTAATGATACTGGAATCAAGACAAAATACATCCCTATATTTTAAGCAGTGGCAATTCTAGAAATAGATACAAAAGGTCCAATTTTAACATTAGTTTTTATTCATCCTATTTGATCTTCTTTTCTTTTCATTTTTTCCCTGATACTGGTCCGTGGCTCTTCCTTTATCCTCTGATCCCCTTTGGGCTTCCACCTTGACCCCAGCCTTCCTATTGATTCGTTACCCTTCTGTGTGTTTAGGTTCCATTTTCTGTCTTGCTCAAAGGACCTTCGTTTTAAACTAGAAAGGAGGGAGGAGAATGGGGAGAGATTTCCTCTCAGTTGTTCAAACTTACCTATAGGAGATCTGAGAGCTTCAAACGAGCCTTTTTTACTATTCTTTGCAGTCGGTTTTCTTATGATCTGACAGAATTGACCTCTCTTCCCTCTTTTATTTTTCCCCTTCTATGTATGTCTATCAAATGGAGGGAGAATCTGTTTTACTCACGATCTATTGGGCCTGTGCTATCCCAAAAGCTCCTTCCTTTGGATTTTGAGGAGTGAAGCATTTTGGCACTGTGTCTGGTTGAACTGCAACCAACCGAGAGCAAGGACTCATGTACATGAGACCCTCTACCTTGTGTCACGCAACCATTCCCAAAGCACGGATAGGAGGAGCAGGAATCGTCTCTGACCCTTCTTTTCCTTGTGAAATCGCCGTTATTCCTCCCTCCAGGCTGATGGCAGTTATCATTGCTCTTTCTGGAGCACAGAAATGCTGTCCATAGGGCACTTTGCAACCGGAGGGAGGCAGATCGCTAGTGGTAGAGAGGAGACAGCAGCAAAACAAATCTGGGGTCCCTTTCCTTTTCTTCCCTTTTTCCTTCCTTACCTTGTTATCATGTTTGGATTTAGTTCAAGAGAAAGGGTGATTAATGATGATCAAGAGAAAGAGTGATTAATGATGATTAAGGTGCATCCATATATATAAATATATATATATATATATGTTTATGGAAAGATAAGGAGATTAAACTTTGAGGGTAAAGCAGCCACCAATAAACTTAAATGTAGCCCCTTGCAGGTTCCTAAATTTCAGAAATTTGGCCATCGCAAGTGCTAGGGACATGCAATAAAGTAAGCCTCAATTTGACAAGAGAGCCCTTGTGATTCAATAAATAATCAAGTAATGAGGTAACTCTACTGCTCCAGTTATTTGTTAGAAATGCATTACTGGAGAGACGGGGGAAAAAAGTCATTTTTTCATTTGCTTCATTTTCCCTTTAGCAAAAGTGCAAGCTAATTATCTGTGAGGATTCACTTTTCCTTAGGTTTTTCTTCTGTGCCATTTTGAGCTAAACTCTGATTTTGAACAAGTATAATAATCTAAAAGAGAAAAGCAGAGATTAATCAGCTAATACTGAAACTCAATTACACAAAAGCAGCGAAGCAGAAAAAAACCTTTCATTTGCAACCCGTAAAATATTAATTAAAATAATTACGAATAGAGTAGTTTCCTACTTTTATTGGATACGAACAGCAAAATGAATTATTCCTTGGAGAATATCTTCTGGGGCCTGGTTGTTTTCTCTCATTTTCATTTGGACGGGAGTTTTAGCGCTGGTGCGTGAGGAGATAAAAGCTGTGCGTGATGAGGATCCAGCTCTCCTATGGGTCAGGGCTGACACAGCCATGTGCAGTGGCCCTAGGATGAGATTTTTCTCTGTTTTCCTCTTCACATTTTTGGTTCTTGATTCTCTTCCAGTTTTGGGAGAAATAGAGGGGCAGTGGATTGCCTTTGGATCAGAAAGAGGAGCTGATCCCATGGTGGATTGCTGGAAAACAGGGGCAGAAGAAAGTACAGGGATGGCTGCAGAATGGATGTCTCCCTCCTCAGGGGCATTTCTCTTCAGCACATTTAAGGGTTCCTGTGGAGAGATTAATACAGGCTTCTAAATTCACAATATCAGAGAATAAAATTCTGAACTCTCCTTAAGAAGGAAATGTGTTTTGATGCCTTGTGTTCTAATATGTTTGTGTAAATTGGTGTTTTCTTTCTCAGTAACTGTATAATTTAGATTTGTTTTTGTTACTTCAGGTGGAGGAGAGCAAACTAAAAACTCAAAATGCCACACTAGAAACGCAAAGGTTGAACGAAACGATAAGTAAAATGTTTATGGCTATAGACTAGAAAAGAAGGAAATGGCAAAGAATGACCTAAACAGAAATAACAAAAGAGTGTATGATAAAGATGCATGAGATAATTGCATAGGCGAGTTGATATAGAAGCTTTTTGAACGTATATCTATGTTTTGAAAAATATTTAGTCTATTTTTTCTCTCAAGGAAGCTATGTGGCATCACTTTAAAATGAGTCTTTAAACATATCTTACCATTGAATTTTTTTAGTAGAGAGAGGGGATGAGAGGACAGTTATTTCATATATTTTCTTTTAAATATTTTCAGTATTTTTGAAAAAGAAATAAATACAAGTCTTCCTATTCTGATTTTGCAGGCTTCTAGACATAGTTTGAAAGCAAATATAATCTAAATTCAGATTCTGATGGAAAAGCACATGAATGTTAAAACCATCAGCAGAGAGCTTTGTATAAGAAATGTTTGATTTATGTGTCTACAAATTATGACTAATTTCACATGGTCAAAAACATTAACCAGGTTACTTTTTATTCCATATTGGGGTGTTTATCCATTCTACATTCTCTGGTATTAATTCAGACTCTCTAGGACTATTTTGCTGCACTTATCTGCTACCTAAAACTGGGATAAGTGGTTTAATTTTGCAGGTAATGATATGTGTCATTCAACCTTCGACTTTATGGAGAAGGGTATTGTACTGCTCCGTCATTAAGAAGGATATTTCTTTGTAGATGGACCTGTGTATTATGATCTTATCAGTGCATTTGTTATAAAAACCCAAGCCTAACCATTAATTACTCTTCTCTATATTTAAGTAACACTTCAATATTTCATGTAATTTATTATTTTTTAAAAAAGGTTTAATTTCCCTGAAAAAAAGCACTAAGATAATTGGAACCTAATAGGTTGTTGGTGTAAGTAGAGAAGCTATTATCTGCAGAGATGAAGCTTCTATTTTCAAACTCCAAAATATCTTTATTCTTTCTACTTGCATTGTAGCTCTGTACTGCACCAACAGAACATGCTACCCAGCAGTTGTGCCTAACTACAGACATAATACAGCTGGTAGAATTAGCCTTTTTCTGCCTTTTTGCAACGATGAGATAGCCTCCAATGGCAAATTGCTCCAAAATAAAGTTGCGAAGCATGTATCTATTTTTCTGCAATGCCCACTACCAAAATGCTAAACTTCTACAGTTGCCTTTGTTCCTAAGTAGACTTAACAGATTTGTTGCTTTGTTTTTACTAAGCGAGGCTATCAGGGAACAGTTCTAAATACAACAAAAATATTACTAATTTTCTATGCGTTGAGCTGGCCTTGCAATGGCTTGCCATAGAATGCTGCAGGGGAAGAAAAAAGTCTTCACAGGCTCGTGGAGAGAGCGCAGGAGTGTTTGGCCTGGAATTCCTTAGTGGCTGCTAAATCCGTGAGGACAGCTCCAGGTGAGGCAGCTGCTGCGGTGCAAGCAGAGCTGGGAAGACTTGGAGGAGGCAGCACATAGGTTTTAGCCATCTCGTGGGCCTCTTCCTCATCGACTTTGGTATTGCCGGAGACAGCAGAGTGAATTAAATTACAGGGATCTCTGGATTTACTTGGCATGAGCATCCCTATATTTAAAGTATGTTTAGTTCTACTGAAACAAGCGTTTGTCTTATCAAAGTTACCTGGAACTTTGAAAGGAAAACTCTGTCATCTTGGAATTTGCTGAGAGGCAGGAGACTGATTGTGAAATAACTCGCTTACAAGGGTGGGATATTCCGCCAAAGAGGTTGTATAGTGTGGCTAAAACACAGAAAGTGGTGCAGATATTTCAAAGTATAAGTTGTTCATAGGGTTAGTGGTGCTGGAGCAGTGGTATCTGGACAGAGAGACTACTCTGACATCAGAGTAGTCTGAGCTCAGATGTTGTATATGACTCTCCCAGTCAGACCACATTTCTCCTAATTCCTTTTAGTGTAAAAAAAATGCTACAAGGCAGTAAGTCTATTCTTATTGCAAAGTGTCTGAAATCTTTTTCTAAAGACCATCTGTCTAGCACATATAAGACCCTAAACAGTAATAAAGGCTTACCTGCCTCAGAAAGATTACTTCATTACACGTTAGGAAATGGAAAACAGGAATTGCTCTGTCTTGTTGTCTGTCTTGCCACAGTGCTCCGACCACCAGGACCAGTGTTTTAAAAAAAACTTGGTGGCACAAAATGCTGTCCTGCAGGTGCTTTCCATAGCCTGGTTTCTGCTTAGGATCTAAATATGTGAGCGTCTGCATTCATTTCTGCATTTATTTCTATACAGAAAGGCTTCCTTCTAATTTGAGAATTTCTCGCTAGAATGCAAGACTAAGTGTTATGAACTCATTGTTACTTCTGAAAATAAACAGCCTTCTCTTGAAATAGGTATAGTTTTGTATAAGAAAATATTTGTGTACTAGAAATGAATAGTTTGCTTCTGATGTCATCTTAATAATGTAAATAAGCTTGGACTTAACCTTTCTACTTCAGAGTCCTCCTGTTCTTTAGCTTGTGGGGCATCATTGCGAGTGGGCTTAGCAGCACCTGTCCCAGATAGATAGGAACATTCCTGCTTTTGCCATAGCATGGATTCAGCTGCATCCTCTTCACCTCAGGACTGTGTGTAGAAACCTGGTCTGTTTAGGTACATAACACACTGGAATTTAGCATATCTATGAAGCTGAAAACCCACGTGTCTGAGTTGAAAAGTATTTCTTTTTATCTTATGATTTTTAAATTGAAGGGATCTGTGGAAGGGGAGAGTGAAAACCACAATGACCATAATTAAAATAAGACAATACAGCTTGGTAGATATTAGAGCAGAAGTATTTTGAGTCATTATTCAGGTAGCAAGAAGAAAAACACCTTTTTGCTAATATTGGGTGATAATGTAGAAGAGGTCAGTATTTAAGCTACGTAGTTTATACTTTGGGGACTAGAAGGAGATAATTTAAACCTTCGGAGTGTGTGAGGCTGATTTCTTGTGCGGATTCTCTTCACTAGAGGCTTCAATGCTTTGCTTGAAGAGGGATGGGTGGGAAGCAGCAGATTTTCCCTCTCACATGCTTAAATAGCTTAGGTCTTCCTCAGGCTGGAGCTCTGCTCAGTTTCTCCTCTTGGATGAATAGAGGGAAAGGACAAAGCTCATCACCAGAGGAGGGCAACGCTCGACCCTGAGACATGAGTCCAAAGCGATCCCTCATAGACACTCAAAACCCAAATCTATGTTTAAGTGCTTGCTGTCTTGGCCTACCCAAGTCTATTGGTGACCTAGCCTGGGGTGTACATACAGTGTGTGCATATCTGAATAAGTTAACTGATGGTTGGTCTATTCTTGAGCCACCCACAGGCCCTTTTTTGTTGACTTTTTTCCTTCAGCCCCCGAAATCTCTGCTGCTGTCACTCACACTTGCCCTTGGAGAACAAGCCTGTTTCAGCCCTACCAGTCCCGATGCAACTTGCACAAGTTGTCAAGTTGATAACTCCAGCACTGAAAATAAACACAGAATCTCTATGGAATTCTTAGCTGTAGTTATTAGCACCTACCTGAAATAAAGCTTCCTCTGGGGTAGTGCAAAAGACAATGAGCATTAGCATTTTATTGATTGCTATAAAATAGAAAAAACACCTTTGGCTATGCTAAAGAGCAAGTTGTCACTAATGCTTAAAAAAACAATTTAGTGTAATGCACTGTAATCTCCAGATCCCTATATGACCAGGGCGAAGAAGTTGATGAGGCCTTTTATAGACAACTAGATATAGCCTCACGGTCACAGGCCCTGGTTCTCATGGGAGACTTTAACTTCCCCGACATCAACTGGAAGGACAACACAGCCAG
>JAWLRI010000115.1:498786-547240 GCA_034781795.1 Crypturellus tataupa | reverse complement strand
GGGGTTGGACTAGATGACCTCTAGAGGTCCCTTCCAACCTTAGGCATTCTATGATTCTATGATTCTATGATTCTATATTCCTGCGATGATTGACCGTCCCTCATCCCATGGCTGGCTGAACAATGACCGATCAGTTTAACTCAATCAGCAGGATGTTTTGCTACCGGACCTGGGGCAATCTGACTTTGTAGCAGAACCCGGTGCCTTGGTAAATCAATGTCTGCTGCACGTCTTGCTGAATACAAAGGGCCTAGGCTTGTAATGGCATTGCAGAAAGCATCTGTGTGCCCGGACACGGGGACTGCACATGTCGTGTTAATGCAGAGTCACTACTCGCCCACTAGCTGCTCCAGAAGCAGCTTCCTGGCATGGTATTCTTTAATCAACGGAGATTTTAAGGTGTATCCAACTCAAGAATTTTTGACTTTCCAATATATTTGCTATTTAATTTGTCCTCTCTCCCCCTCTCCTCATCTTAGACTGTGAAAAGTAAAGAATGACCAAGGTAGCTGATCTGTCAGGCATTATAGAACATGGTAGTAACAGCAGAAAAATTGTCACTTTTTTATGTTTACATTGTGGAGCTGGAGTTTTTTTTTTTTTTGGTTTGGTCCCTTAGGTACCCCCTCCCCTCCCAGTGCTACAGGAATCTCTGCAATTCTGCAAATTCCAAGCTTTTATTGAGTCTTACCTGCTACAAATAGCTAAAGATTGTGGGTTTAGGGAATCCCGGCTTGAATGACTGAGATTACTCGGAGCATTTGTTAAAGGTTTTGATCTGTTTCCAGCTGAGCTGTCTCTGGCTTGGAGGTGTGGTTGTCTTGCTGACTGGGTCATGCCTATTTTTCTCCTCCTGTCCTGACAAGCTGTCACTTCTGTGTTGATGTCTCTATTCACTTCCTAAAGGTTTCCATTTTTAGCACTTGTTCAGCTTCTCCCTTCCTCTACTGCAGCTCACTTTAAGCCTGCCAGGTTTTTTACTGCAAGGCATTAACAGTTGGGTTTGATAAAATATATTCAACAGTATCTTCTCTATGTCTTACCCAGCATGAGTTATGCTAATAATAATATTTAGCACTTTATGCATCTTTGAAAGCATTTCACAGAGAGCAACTAATTATTCATCCCAGGGAAGTAAATGAGAATGAATTGCTTCTGTCCTTGGAACAGAAAGAAAGCTGAAGCAACTCGCTCAGGCTCCACGGGGAGCTGGGGTAAAAGCAGGTGCGAATTTGCACCTTTCTTGTGGGGAGGGATGAACTTGTTATTCTGAAAGGTAATGCCTTACCGGAGCTAGTATGGAAATTCACGTGATCTACATTAAGATATTTCTCTTTACAGTAAGCATAGAACTACAGAAAAAATATGTATTTCAGTCTATGATTTTGCTAAAATGTGTGACAGTGAAGAGTATTTGTATCTTGAATCCTTGAGACAATGGAAAGAGGTAATAAATATTGAATAAAATATGCTAATTCAAAGTGAACATCTAAGGAAAAAGTAGAAGGTTTCATGTATCCTCTTTCAGTGCTTATAGTCAGACCAGCCTTACATTTTCAAATGTTATGACAAATTATTTTATATTGTTATGTTGCAAAATAATGTTTTGGGCATCCTCCAAGTGAAAATTAATCATTTTGGATTGTAAAATTACTATAACTGATTATTTTGACAATTTGGGATTCTACTTTGTTACTCAGTTGTTTGCAGTGCCTCTCAGTTTGTGTCAGTGAATACTTCAAGTGTATTCTCTAGCCTATCATTCAAGTCATAATTGAAAATATGTGTAGGATTGGATCCAGGATAGACTCCTCTGGAGGTCTTTAAACTCTTCTTAAAATGCTTTCCCAGCCAGCAGTAACTGTTGATTACTACACTTATGTGAAGTTTTGTGCCCATCTTCTTTTATCTTAATCTTAACTAAATTTCCTAGTTTACTCTTGAGAAGGTCCCAAGGGAGAGCATCAAGTGCATTACTGAAGTTGAGATAGATGGTCTCTAATGCCTTCCCTTATCTGCTCTGCCCATTATCTTGTCATGAAAGGAAATTGGATCATTCTGGTGTGATTTGTTCTTGAAGGATCCATGTTGACTGCTTTTTATCACCTTTATTATCCTGTAGGTGCTTTCAAATAGACTCCTAAGTGGTTTGTTCTAGTATCTTTCTGAACATTGAAGGTAGGCCTGACTGATCTATAATTTCCAAGGCCTTTTCCTTCTTGGAAATGCTTACAAAGTTTGTCCTTTGCCAGTGCTTTAGAACTTCTCTTTACCTCCTCAACAAATTCTAAAAAATAATCATTAATGCACAAGATTCCATTGGCTACTCCCCTGTGTACCATGGGGGGTGTATTGCCTGTCCACTTGGATGCATCTAATTTATCCCTATATATATATGTATTTTTATTTTACCCACATAATTCATAACTTCTTTTTCTTCTTCTCCTCTATTTTAACCTTGTGGGCTAATAATCATCTGTTCTCTAATGCGCAGCTACTTAAACAAATGACTCATTTACTCCCTCGGAGGTCTACATGCATGTATTATGTATATCCTGTTATGCATGTACATCCCATTTTGTGCAGGCATTAATGTACAAGTCATTTAAACCCTCAAGGTGAGCCTTACAAGGGACTTAAGTGGTTTCCAAATTTTACTGTTATCTTCAGGAACAAAGATACCACATTGCTGGGGAAATTCCAGTTACTGAAGTTCATCTTGGATCTAACAGTAACTACTGATGTATTTTAAAGTGATGCAGAAGGGCAACATCCCCTTTCACTCTTCTATGGATAGCTGAGAAGTAAATGCAATCATAGACATATTTGAGATTTTCTTCTTTTAATAAAACACGAAAACATTAGCTTTTTTATCTCTGAATTTTTACCTTCCCACAAAAATGTATTCTTTGAATATTCATAAAATGTTTGTCATTTGGACTTGAGCTTTAATGTTTTTAATCTAAGCAGTATTTACCACCATTTTTAAATTTTGATCCAATTTTTACTTTGGAAGAGTAAATAGCTGGAAGTTCCTGGTAACGTGTGATTTGGGGTGTTTTGTTTCCTATATGAAGAAGGGACTTTTATCTCAGTGTGAATCTTTAGCTCAGATGCATTCTCTATTGCTTAGTTTAGACAATCCATTTGTTACTATGGATTTTCAAGATTGCTCAATTTTCCAGACTTGTACCAGCATCTACCTCCAACCCAAGCCAATTTTTCATCATTTTTCATGCAGTATGCAATGTATCATTTCATTTAATGGTAGGGAAAGTGTGCAGTGTTACTGTAACTCATAGCGATAGTTTATGGAACAATCAAAACCCTCAAGGACAGTTTGTTTGCAGCCAATACTGACTCAGCAGAGTCCAAGGCATCTTTAAAAGTATATGTAATCATTGTCTATTTTGAGCACATTCTCGCTTGCCAAGGTAACCTCATTTGGGAAAGCATCTTTGTGGAGTTATCTGAAGTTTTCAAAACGCTTATGGGGTCTGGAATTAGGAATGAATATATGCATTTAAGTCCTCCTTTACTTTGGGAACTAATTTAAAAGTATTGCTTAGGTGCACAGGGGAGGGTGGTTCTTGCTCTGAGCAGACCCTGGGATACCTCTAAGGTACAATTGTTTGTAAAACAGAAGTGTTTATTGCTGCCCAGAAGGACCCGTGCATCTAGGGTGATAGGAATCGGTGTGTCTACCTCGTCTGTACCTGTGCTTGGCCTGTGATTTAAGAGAAACCCCAACAAGATGTTGCCTAAATTGTGGGCAGATTAACCATAACATTAGTGTGTTTAGAGGAAATATTTTAGAAGGCCTCTTTGGGGGGTTGCAGCTATTTGGGTCCAAATAACCATGTGGACCACGACATTTTGCTATCTTTAATGCGCAGTCTACATTTTTTCTGTACTCTGTACCCTGTGAATGTCCCATCTTAGATGTGCCCTGGCCAGGTAGGGCATAGGCACATTGCCTGGCTCCTGCAAGGTGCTAGGCGGAACCCTGGATCCCGTTTCCAAGCTGGCACGTCAGGATGCAGCACTCTCCAGAAAGGTGAGTTATTCTGCAGCGTTGCAGCGTTTTCTGCGGCTTGGGAGTCTGGTTTCTGTTCACAAAGATCTTGTTTTTTTTTTTTTTTTTTTTTTTTTTTTTTACTGTTTTGCAGTGAAAATGGTGGTTAGCTGAGGAAAAACGTGGATAGAAACCTGCCTGCAGATAGGAGACCGTGGATTGAAGTGCTGGCCTGGAAGCGGCTGCTGTGGCTGTGGTGCAGCAGGGCAGTTCATCCGTATCGTCTAAATCATTCCAAATAAAGAACTTGGAGCTGGCTTTCACCCAGCCCAGGCCATATTTTGTCTTTTACAGTGGATTTCTTCCTTTTGAGCCCAGCAATCTGTATGTGCTAGTGAAATAGAAATGTTTGAGGTCCATCGGGATTTCACCGTAGCAGAAGCAGTTTTGTCAGTATTTTCTCTTTATTTGTCATCAGGCCAGTGTTCGGGGGGGTCCTGCTGCAGAGGCACCGAGCAGCTGCCGAGATCCTGCAGGCTGCGTTAGCCTGAGCTTTAAATCTTCCTAGAAGGTCTCACAGACAGTTTTATAAGCTCAAGCTGTGAGATAGGGAACTCTAAAATATTGGGAATCACAAATGTTTAGGGATGTTTGTGAAAAGAGCAAGAGTAAGGATATTTGAATTGCTGTTGAAATTTTGGTATTAGAGACTGAAAGGCTTGGCTTTTTTTTCCTTAAATACTATTATTTTAAAATTGTGATTTCACATTTAAAAGGTATGCAATTTTCTCAACTGAAAAAAAAGAGGGAGAGAGAGAGATCAGATCAATCCCTCGTGTTCTTTATAGTGGCAGTACAGGCCCAAACCACAGTGCAGTAACTCTGAATTTAGTAGGTCCTTCACCTTACTGTACACGTACTTAAAAGGATCACCATGTTGGATTGCAGTCAGCATGGAATATATTGACTGCATTGCCTAGCGAGGCAGTATGGTTAATGCAAGATTAAATATATGAATTCTCGAAACTCAGCAAAAAATAAGGTCTAAGACTAGAAGTTTCACTATTTCTATTCTGTCTATGAAATCTAACTCAAAATATATGGGAAGTGTTACACATGAGTATAAGTTTCTGGTCCTATTTGCTTCAGAAATTTGTACTCTTAGCTCTGAACTACCACATTACTTATTGCAAAGAGCTGCAACTTGTTTAGTGTATTCTCACTGGAGGTAGATTCCCCCCATCCACCCTTTGCTCTCAAAGAAATGGGAAAGTTGTGTTTGAATAACCAGTTATCCCTATGCCGTCCATTAGAGTATTCAATTTTCCTGACTGCTGTCACACTGTTCATTTCCAGTTGCTCTAGTAGTCAAAATTGCAGGCTTACCTGGTCTCCTATGTGCAAAATACAAATTTGATATGAAATCCATTGGAATCAATCATGGGTAACGAATAGCAGAGGAATGGAAGTTTTAAGGGAAGTCCTCAGGATGCAGAAAACTCGAGGTCATTTTGGTCATCAGTAAAGTATGCAGCTCTAGGAGCAAGGGGGCAATCGAGTTAACTAAAACACGTGTTTTGCCTGGGTTTCCTCTTTTTCATGCTTCTCACATTTTCCTTTTCCATCGCTGAGCCCTGCCGAGGGTGTGTGGTGTTTGCTGGTCCAGGTTTGGGCTCAGTACCTGTTCTGCCTGTGGCTGCCTGGAGCCGGAGCCGAAAGGGGGACTACGGGCACGTCCGCGGTGCTTGGATGGGCACCAGGCTGTGCATCGCAGTTAGGAGCGCTCTTCTCCAAGAGCATTGCGAGTGGCTGATCTAAACACAGTCACCGAGTCTGCAGGGAGAAAACAGAACAGCTCTGCTAAATCCAGCCATGAAGACTGACCCTTGCCCAAATACTGCTTTTATATTGCCTTCTAAAACTAGATACTCGCCTTCTTTGTGGTACTAGGCCGAACACTATTATTGCTTTGGCTTCTTTTTGCCACTGTCTTTATGCTCCACCACGTTTCCTTCTGCTGCCTTTCAGCTACAGCTAAAAACACACGGAGTACAGATGCTGATTTTCATTTAGCCTTGCACCTTTACCAGATAACTTGACTCTCAATTAGCTGAGTTTGTGATTAGGTGTTGTAAAACTGTCTACAGTATTAAATTAAATGCTCAGTTACTTTGCTCAAAGAAAGTATTTCTTTTTTTCTTTCTTCTTCTTCTTCTTCTTCTTTTCCTCTTCCTCTTCTATCTTTTTTTTCCTGTATTCCATGCAAGAGAAGAGCAAAACTCAAAATTAGTGAAAAGTTACTTGTCTGGCAAGACAAAGGGAAGCTCGTCATGCTCAGCTCATTAGGGGTTCATCCTGGGATACGTAACGTGAGTGACTGCTCAGCTTTGGACTCATTCTGTCATGCTGATTATGGAGAGAACTGTAGGATGAGATGTCAGGAGACAGGGGTGCTCTGCCTTTTTGTAAGGGTTAATGGGACTAAAACTTGTATAATAAATTAGATATTATACCCCAAATAATTCCAAGATGAAATACTGTTACTTTCAAATAACTTTTATAAATAGAAATCTCTTGTGTTCATACAGTACTTAATGCTTTAGTGTTTATATTTTATTAAATATACTACTTAATATGTGCATTATAAGGAAATTGCAGTAAGGAATAACAGCTGAAAGCTTCACCCGCAAAGCAAGGGTTTAAGGGCACGTGGCCCTGGAAAGCTTGTCCTATTCTTTCCTGGAAATCTGAAATCTTCTTCATTTAGGTGGAGTACAGTGGGGTGCTGGTTCTGGAAATCCACCGTGGAAAAACAACCACCTACGTAGGCTTCTCGGGAACCTTCAGTATGTGCAGAGCAAGAAATAAGGGTTATTGCCCAAATTACATGATAGAAGTACAAACGTAATCAAAAGTGATTCAACAGTATATTTCAGAGTAAAGGGGGAATTTTGAATGCCTGGAATTGTTTCAAACGGAGCACATCCCTTTTTATTGTTTCCATTGCCTCCATCTGCTCATGTGCTTGTTCTGAGCAAGCTCCTTAGGCAAGACATTTTCTGTCTGCCAAGCGACAACCTCATAAACACAGATTAAATGTCATTAACCTCTTTGTCTTTAATTGCAACTTATATACACTGTGCCACTTAAAGCTCCCTAATAAGCTATTGATATTCTCTTCAGTACTGTCATACTATAAAGAGGGAATCGGAGCCCTCGGGCAAGATTCAGATACCAATTCCAGAGAGACAAGTGTTTGGGGCAGCAGGTTGAAAATTCTGCTGTTTCTTTAGATGAAAAAGTACTTGTGAAACATTTATTAACACAAAAAAATATACAGCTCCTGAGTTGCTTGATGCTTGTCTGAAGCACAGGGATTTTTTAACATTCCAAGTTTATTTTTTGTTTTAAAATTCAGTACAAATATCTACTACTTAGGTAATTTTACTGTTTAAATGTATTACGAAAAAAAAAAAAAAACAGAATGGAACTTGAAGCATGTTTTTAAAATACAAGTTGTATCCTAACTATGACTGTAAGTCATTGAAAATACAGAAATGTTACTGAAAAGTTGGAAGAAGGCTGTAAACTGTGAAGGACTTCACCGGGAAATCAATGGGACAAGTTTGTGTTGGGTAACAGAAGCCCAAAGGCAGAAGCTGATATATTATAAAAGACAGTGTTTATGGCTCATTAGATAAAGTCACGATTAAACCCAGCATTTAAACACATGATGCTGATGAGGGGAGGAGGAGAAAGGCGTACAATTAATCAGGTTATATAGGAGAAAGCAGATTTAATTAAACTCAGATTTCAAGTATAATATGTAAAGGTCTGGCAAAGGGAGCGTTGGGGTCTTCCTGCTCTATTTCTGCAGCAGTTTGGCCTGCAGAAATCAGAGGGCGCATCAGTCTGCTCAGTGCAGTTCACCAAGGTAATGGTAGAGATGCCGGGAAATTGGTGTTATCTGTTGTTTTTACAGCATTCGTAGGACCTAGTCCTTTTTGGTAGCCCAAGTGGGCAAGCAAGCAGCCCTCGTAGGGCTCGTGCCAGCCCATCTAGCACTCGAGCATTGATGGTTCCTTGGAGCTTTGCACCTTTGCCTTGGGTGTTCAGTGTCTGTTTGAGGGAAGTGAGGGCAAATACATTGCTCAATACAGGGAATCCAGGGGAAAAACTTGCTTTCTAGTCGCAGCAGTTCATACCCAGCATTTATTAATGCTGTAGCCTCTTTCTTTTTCACGACTGTCATGTTTGCGCTTGTTGCTGAAGTTTTTTTTGAGCATTAATTGGCAGTTAGAATAACCTTGTCCAATGCTCTCTTGCTGCTCCTTTTCCCTTGGTTGCTTTTCTCTTCTCATTTTCGGCGCTTCTAATAAATATTTTAAATTCAGTTGTTGCTTTTTATTGCTCTTTGGTCACAGAAGATGAAGAACTTGGCTTAATCTGCACTCCAGAAAGTAGATAAGCCGGGAAAAAAAGGGAGCAGAGGATTCCTGGGTCAGTGGCTTTGGGAATAATGTCACAAATATGATGTTCCAAACCACTCCTGTAACTTTGTAAGTCAAGCTGCAATTGTGAATTCTGATTTCTTTGGCAATGTGTACTTTTACAGCGAGAAAAAGCCATACAGCAGAGCTATGAGAGCAGGGAAGGAGGGAGTTATGATGTAGAACGTAAGTCGCGTTCATTTACTTTTCAACATGCTTTTTTGCGGAGGCGTCTGTTTAATATTTTTAAGTCACGCCAGACCTTTTGGTGTTCGCTTTTTCATTAAATATTGTTTCTTTGGGTGCATTTAGCACCAAGTGTGGGTATTTTTACACAATGTCGATACTTTCATATTCTTGGTGCTGTTGTCAGGTGCTGGTCTCTGCTGGGAATTCTGTATTCCCCTACCCTGCTGGCACAGCCATAAGAGTGTCTAATTCCTTCTGACACGGAGGTGCTGTTGAGTTTATACCTCCAATTTTCCAGTAGTTCTGGGAGTCACCTCATCATTTTATTAGATGAATGTGAGCGAATAAGAGCAAAAGCCAGGGGAGCAATCTGGAAGGAAGGACTCCTGGTGTCAAAGTGCAAGTCTCATCTTGGGCATCACCTGACAGTTGCCATTTCCAAGCAGAGTAAAATACTGTATTTCTGCATATACATTAACACTGTATTTCCAGCATGCCATCTTATGAATCAGCAGCCAGCTCTGCATGGTGGTGGAATGTGTGGACAGAGTTTTCTTTTATATTTTGATGAGATGAGCTAAGGTTCTTCATGGGTGTGAGGCAAAAGCCTTGGTATTGCCTTGAATGGCTGCAGAAGGTGGCAAAAAGGAACTTGTGCTGTGAAATAGAGGGGAAACTCTCACTATCGAGAAAATCTCAAGTGCAGGCAATTCAAATGAGACCAAGAGTACACTCTGATGGGAGGCTCAATATGATGCAATTTGAAAATAAGCTTAATACATACACTATGACACAAATGATGACTCGGTCCCATAGTCGTGACTGGGAAATTATTAGACTGTTTGCAATTGTGAGCAAAGGCTGTGGCTGTGGTGATAAAAAATAGGTTCAATGTAAGAAGCAAATATCATGAACTGTAAAAACAATTCTATTGCACAGGGAACATTTAAAAAATAATTGCTGCACTTCAGCATGATTAATGAAGCCACAACTTTCTGTAGAATAACAAATGAGGCTGGAATAACAGGAATTTATTAGATGTATCATAGTTTGATACATGGAACATTATCATAAGCCTAGTTACATTAATTATATTTTTACAGGTCCTCCATACAGATATCTTCTACTTAATTCTCTTAACCCAACATAAAGGAAATATTAAAAAAATAGAAAAAAAATATGACTGAAAAAAAGATGCTAGACTGCTTTAAGAGAATTTGACATTGTTTTCTCTTTTACCATTTCAGACAATTTTGATTAAATGCAATTTTGAAAATAATCTCTAAAACATGTTTGGTTTCCTAGTTATTCTACTTGGTGACATCTCCACACTGTAAGGATTAGCAGTGAAAGTTGTAAGTATAAAAAGTCCTACAGGAGACTTGGAATGACACATATTATACTTGTTGAGAGCACTTGTTAAGGATGAGTTTGTGATTAATCTAGGATCGATTCAGAATCTTCTTCCCTGTATGCCACATTCTTCTGATCTTTGTTAATTTACTGAAATTATGGTGTTAGAATTAGTTCAGACTTGGAGCTTGTTCTCACCACCAATAGCTTGCTTTGATAGACAGTTTTATGCAGTTTCATTTAATATTGATTTTTTAATGCTTGATTTTGTTTAGGTTCAATTCCAGTTCTGAGCTGGAGCAAGCATGTCATGAATCCAGATGCCCTGGATCTTGGACATGATGCCCTGACCCCCAGAATGCAGAATAATTTGGTATTGTCATTAAAGAAAAAAGAGATTTTACAGGCAGCCTGAAATGTTACTAAACACTTTCAACCCCCAACGAGGGAGAAAGGAAAGAGGACAAGCTATCAGAAACCAAAGTTCACAGGGCAGGGTTGTATCTTCTAGGTATCTTCTAAATACAGTACTACAGCAAGTAAGCTGCTCACTTGTAACTCTGTGGGCAGGTGTTTCAGGGGAAGCAAATCATGACAATGTCCTTCCATAGTGAAAATAGTGATTTGCATTTTATTTTTTAGTGTGCTTATGACTTTTTTTTCCTCTCTGAAGTCTTCAAGAGAAAGAAGTACTCTTCAAACAGTCCTAAGATAACTGTATAAATATGGTATACAACCAACACCACCTTAGCTTTGCTCTCCTGATTGAAATTCTCCTTTTTCACCTTTGTTCAAAATGCTTTGTTCATGGATAGCTTGATTTAATGCCTGTGGGAATTGCTTCATTGAGAACTGGATCAGGTCCTGACAGAAGTGCAAGCTTCAATTAGAAGAATATTTTTAGCAGACTGCGGTCATTTCAGCTTGTAGACCTTGAGTTTTGTGCCATGTTCTTAGAGATGTTTCCTGACATGAACCAATGAGAAATAATCAGCAACAGCCTCCTGGCTGCTCATAACTAAGGAAGGCTCCTCATCCCCTTAGGGGACGAGGCAAGCAGTTACAATTCCTAAATTACACCAAGAAAGGTATAATTGAGCTTATTTCAAAAAATAGAAATTTCATCTCTTGTATTTCTGTAGCCTGCTGGATGTACCCGCTTACCCTTGAAACACTGTTTTCAGGCTATTTTTTTTTTTTTTTTGCACATAGCAAATAGCCAAAACTTTTGGAAAGACCTTAGGCTGATGACAGTCTTACAGGCATAAAAGCTCTGCCGATTTTAATTTGGAATAGTTCACTTGAGCAGATCAGCCCAGCTGAGTCTTGAAACCTTCTCTAACTTACTCTCTTGTTTTGAATATTGTAGTCAGGTAGACTGTGAAGTTAACTGCTTTTTGGCTGTCTTCACTTCCCAACCACTAGAAAAATATTCCTATAATAGGCCTCAACAGACTATTACATGTAATCTTTTAGATGTTGTTTATTCACTTGTTCAGAAATGGTTAAGATAGATAGTAATGAGTTTTCTTGTTTTTTTAAATGTAAATCCCATTCCATTCTACAGTTCTCTGATCTGTTAAGATAGCAGTGGTAGTTACGTTGTCCAAAATCCTTAAGTACATATAATACCGTCTTTCCTCATTCTTTTTAATCCAAGTTTGAATCTACAGTGTGCTGAAAATATTTAGCTAGTTGAATAAAAGCCTTGCAGTTATTAAGCTCTAATCGTCTCTTAAGCACCATGAATTGTAAAACAACAAGTTATAGCTAGCATGATTAAGAATGATGCCAAGAGCAAAGCTGTACTAATAGTACTCTTTGAATTATTGCATCTTCATTCAAACTCTAAAAGAACTTCTGTGTGTTTTCTATTGTATATTGCCTGAAAGTATTTTGATCTTTCTGGTCCTAATTCACCCACAAAATGCAAAATAATAGTTTTGAGTGTAGAAATCATCATTAGCACCATTAACACCAAATTGTGTTTCCTGAAGTTTTGCAGTCTAGGAGCCACTTTAGGAAAATGAAACTAACTGCTCTTATGAAACCTTTGGCTCTGTCAGAGGCTGCCCTTATTCACATGCCTGTTTTCCATGTAATTGGTCCTCCTGCCTTTTGCTTTCCCCAGCTGCTTTGATAATTCACATGAAGCTCTGCTGCAGGTGCTTAAATACCCGGGAAGCATTCAGAGCAGCTTACAAAGGCCAATGGTGTTGGAAAAAGGCTCAGTGATTGCAATTCCAGCATGTTTTGTGCTTGCTTCAGCTTTCACGATTACTTTGTGCCAGAACCATATGTGGCAAGTAGAAGATGGGAGGAAGATTCCTGTTACCTGTTTCCTTCCTGAAGGGCTGGATGGGATAAGAGAACAGTCACAACTCTCCAAAACAAAACAAAAAAAAAAAAGAGGAAAAAAAAAAAAAAGGAAGAAAAGGAGAGTAGAAGTGTGCTTGGGTGTTAGGAGAAGAGATGAAGTTTGAGAAGCTTCAACACTTTTCCCAGTTTTGTCACTGTCCTGCTCGATGACCTAAGTCCTTTCTACTCACTGTGCCTCAGTTTCCTTAAACGTAAAATCACGCTGACTATTCAAATGCTTGGAAGTCTGATGAAAATGCACCTGTGTTATGTGTGATCTTGCATCTCCGAAGACAGCAGAGCAACTCTTCTGGCTTCATACTGCTCTGTTGAGGACATGATACCCTTAAGCACTGGGGCTTGTCTTGTGGTGCTGTGCCTTTGCTAGAAAGGAAATATTAGTCCATGTTTGCTGTTCATCCTTACGGGATGCATCAGATTTTTAAGAGAACTTCTATTTTAAAATGTCCCAGAAACAAATCCTTGACACTTAACAAGTGCTCTCTTCTTTAGAGGAAAACAGCGTGGTAGAATCTTAAAACGTGTCATTACATGATGAGCACTAAAAGTGATTGAAAGTGTCACTTTTTTCCTTTGATCAAGAGAAAGGTTAATCAGTGGAAACTCTTGTTACAGACTGTATATATCCAAAACCAACCAACTGATTTATCTGTTCAGTCTTTTAAAATGATTTTAAAAACTCAGCAACTCTTAAATAATGAATCTGTCTTTTGGTCAACAAGGTGTACTATACACATATAAGCGAGTCAGAAAGAAAAAATGTTTAAAATGAAGCAGGGAGTCAGTAATCATGATAAAGAGAGTACATCATGCTATGTATATCTATCTATTTTTACCTTGAGGTCTTTGATTCTACTGGATAATCTTGACCAAAAACATATTTCTACTTCATATGCCAAAAGAAAAATCTAGGAGACTTTGACCACCTATAATCCTTTTGTATTTTTGTAATAATCACCTTATATAGAAATAAACATGCTACGGATTAAGTTAGTTATGATTCCTCATATATACCTTAATATAAACCTCAGACTCTGATCAAAGTGTAGGCTTCATCGGTCAATTAATTGCTACTTTAAGAATGCCTTTGCCATAATTTAATTTATACAGACTATAAACTCATAATGTATTATTTTCTTTAACACTAATTAATATAATTAATATTTCTTAAAATCCTATGTTATAAGTAACTATTCTAGTTACTCCTGGGATTTGGAATCTCCTTGGGATCCACCTGAGCTGGAGCGGTGGGATGGCTTGATGGCAGGTACGGAGATGCAGCTGATGGCATGGAGGTCTTAGCTCTTTATTTGCTCCATTTGAATGAGGCTGGCACTGCTGGATTAGATAACTCACTTCTCATTGCCAGTCTTGCAGTCAATCAGGTTGAAGATTTCAGCTGTATCAGTTATCGAGGCCCCACAGTTTTATCTATGGTTGCACGGAAATATAGCTGTGGGACTGTAGCAGGTTCCAATAGCACCACCATAGCATCTAAAGAGAAATGTTAAATTGTAGAAATGTGTGTGTGGCTGGGGGTTTAGTATTGAATGTGAAGAGTCTAAGTTCCATTTTGAGCAGTAACTTTGGATTTTACTTTTCCCTTCATATTCAAGTTTGTAAGGACTCAGGTGTTTTAGTTGAAGTACTTCAGATCTCATTTTTCTCCTGACATCTGTCATAAGGTAGAACATTGTGAGCTTTATTACTCATTTATTTTTGGTATTGTTGAGAAAATATTTTTACCTATAGTCTGGCATCTTTGTTTGGGACAGAAAATCCTTTCTTTAGAGTTACAGCTGCAAAGGGGCACCTGGTTAAAAGTGCTTTAGTGGATCTCACTAGAGTTGTTCTGGGAGTAACTGTCTCATTTGCTGAGTTGAGAAAACAGACAGTTCCCATTCACATCCTTCTCAACTTTACCACCCATGTCAATGACTGAACCAGAACCTGTAGGTTTTGTTTAGAAATGACTGAGGCTGGGGCATCTGCTGCGCTGCATTGATTCTTCTATGAGATCAAGGGTGGTCGTCTATTCCTCATCCCTCTGAGATCAGTAAGACATAAAGAAGAAAATTCTTAAAGCAGAGTGTGTATTTTTCATTCTGGTTATATTTTCCTCTGTTTCTTTCTGGATTATGATAGGAGACTCATATTGAAGTAGAAAGCATCCTACTTTCTGGGTAGGAGGAGGAGGGAGAGGAAAAAAAAGGTGCTAAGGGAGTTGTACTAATCCTTAAAAAATACATAGTTAATAAAGTGGTAAGGATTTTTGTACTCTTAAGGAACCCCCACCAAAAAAGAAAGAAAGAGATGATGAAAGAAAGTGTAGATAAAAGAGGCTAGAACAAGAATTCTTGAAGTAGGAGATTTGTATTTTGGTCAAGAATACTTGAGAAACTCATCTGTGGTGTATGACTTTGATCTAAAGTTTTTCTTCTGACATGTTAGCTTCTTATATAAATTTTCTTCCTTTATAAAAGAGCTGAAAGCTCTTAGATGTAAGGTGCTAAGAGATAAATACTTCCAATCTAGGTTATTAATTTTAAGAAAAAGTAAGAATAAGACAGGAGCAAGCAATCTTCTTAACTGAAACCGCTTAGAAAATGCACATAAACTGATTAAAATTAGGAGTCTAAATTAGCAACACAGTATTGGTCCTAATGGAAGTCTTCAAAAGTGGAAAACAATCTCCTTTCATTTAAACAATGAACTGTGCAAGGTCTCTCTCTGAAATGGCCTTTTCACAATGAAGAAATGAAATAAATCTCCAATATATGGAATTTATAATATGTTTGTATTTGGAAAGATGTGCGTTTTTCATCTTTCCACATATTCCATTTATGTTCCTATTTCTTCCTATCTCATGTAGGTATTATATAGGTAGGTAGTATATAGATACTTATATATATATATATATTTTAATATTTCCTAAATAGTGACAATGCATAACCCAGGCTATGTGAAGAAGAGGGACGTGAAGGTGGTTCTGACGTTGCTTGTGCTGGTCCCTGGTACTCAGAGCTCCAGGACTGTGTGTCCCACAAGCACCAGACAGGGCAAGAACAACATGGACTGTGTGAAGGGCAGAACGTGGTTAACTGGATCCAACGGGGCTGAGAGATGTGAGAGGTCAGACTGCGCTGGCCACCTTGGCGGGAGGCAGCAGCCAGCAGCCAGCAGGACGGAGGCCTCCTATTAGGAAAATAACCAAGTATCTGCTTTTGAGAGGATTAAGTTGTGTCAGGACAAGGTAGATTTAAGAGGAAATTGCCAGCTGACAGGAAGAAAAGTCATGTTGCTTTAATCACTTTTCATTTTGTACCCCCTGTAGATCCACCTTTTGAAGGTGCTTGTCTTAGCCATGTAGGTCTTTAGATACCTGCCTGCTTTCAGGTACGTGCATAAGATTTGTGTCAAATGGGAGGATCCTTCCCTTTAGGGACACACCAGCCCATGTGTTTGACACTGTCAGAACTGCAGGATTTAGTCTGGGCCACGTCATTCTGGTGGTTTTAAAACGGATGTGTTTGTACGTGCCAAATTAACGTCGAGTTCAAAGGATCTCTATCAGTGGCAACTCCTGTGAAATACATAGGGTAGTACTAGTCTGAGCTAAAAAGGAAAAAAAAACCCTAAAAGATGTGATGTAAAACAAAATAAAAACTTTTAAAAAGGCACTTAGATATTGTTATCTAATTAGCCCATCCATTTTATTCCCTTTGCTTTCTTCCTTGGTTTTTGATGCTGTGGATGTAGGTAGCTTAATGTACGGATAAGCATCCAGGACTTTGTTTTATCCCTGGCAATTGGACAGGTAATCCCAAAGGCATCTTTTTTATTATGGATTATTCCCAATGAATACCCTAGCTGTAAGCACTCTATGAAGGTAAGGTTATTGTAAAATGTCTTTTTTTGCCCTTTGAAGTAGAGCTATAGCACCGAGAATAACTTTTATGAGGCCCTTTGGGAACCTTGTTCTTTATGAAACTTGGTGATTATGTTTGGGGGCTGGAATGAATGTTCCTGTGAACTTTTTGAAAATAAAAGGAGGAAGGAAAAGGAATGGGAGCATGTGCAGCTGTAAGGGTCAGGCTCTGCCGCGCTGGGTGTGCTGGATTCCTGCTCCAGTTCCCACCCCACATGGAGCTCTGGGCTCTGCACTGAAAACCAGAGCTCGGTTCTGATGCTCGGAACTGGCAGGGAAGTGCTGAATTTTGGGCAGGTTCTGGGCATTTTCTCTCTTCTGTTGTGGGCGATGAAGGGAGAGAAACAAGGCTCTAAAAAGACATCTACAGCTATCTAGTTCCTCCTTTCTTGTATTATTCAACCTTTCCCTCAAGTTGACCTCCGCTTTGGTACCCAGAGAGCTTTTACAGCTTCCTCCACAGCTGAATACTCAGGGCCACGCGCTCAAATGCTGTTTTCCTCCTTCTACACATGTGAGGTGCAAATAAAGCCTTTTCATAGCACAAGAGAGCAGAAATGTCTAATGGTGGAGTAACATGTCCAGGGGAGTGTTTCAGAGCACCCTTGTGCATGGGTTTTGATAAAGCACATTTAGGAAGGAAGCAGAGGAAAAGCAGTGTTGTTAGGGACTGGCAAAGAAATTCCTCATAATGAAAGATCTATAAAAATCATCAGCAGGTGATGAAAGATGCTGTGCTATCTAAATTCACTTTGAATGTTGCCTGAATATGTAGGACTGCCATTTTTATGGGAGACCTTTAAAAGGGAGGGAAAAAGTAAGGAATCTTTCAATTGATTTTTTTTTAATAAAAGGAATTAATCTTCTGAATGTGACACAAAACAGCAAATAGTGTCTGTCTGTCAGGGCTGCTAATGGCGGCTAGGGCTGGGACAGACCCTCATTCACCCGTTTAGGGGTTGAGAGGTGGTAATGGTGTTAAACAGAAGTCCCAGTGCAGGCAGGGTACTGGCTGAGGTCAGTGCTGGAGCTGCAACACAATTTTTGGGTTTGGTATGAAGGGACCAGACTAAGTGATAAAAAAAATGGAAGAGAGAGGAAAAAAAAACCTGTTGGTTCTAGATGCACAAAGTTAGATCCTGAAGCCTAAGAATTTCCCTCCATGGTCATCTTTAGCCTTTATTCTCTGGTCACTGAGAAGAGAATTCTTGTACATTTCTGTGCTTCTTCCTGACACTGTTCAACAGAACAGCAGCTTTCCCTGCCCTTCGTGGCCTGGCAAAAATGTACTGCCAATGTTCCTGATACTGGCAGCTTCCTTCTGGTGTTGTGCACGAAATTCCCTGGCTCTGCTAAGGTCGGCCAGAGGGTGATCGCTGCTTCCGCGAGGCACAAATTTCATTTTAAGTTTCTAGCTGCTTTCCATAGCAAAGACTGATGTTTGCAAACTCTTTCAGGTTCTATTTTTCTCCATCCAGAATTTGGGTGTTAGGAACAGACACTTCTCCCTCATCTTTTTACAATCTAGTTAGAGGGAGTTAGTGGCCAGAGTGTGGTTAAGAATAAAGTTTCTGTGAGGTTTTCTTGCAGGTGAAGGTTGTTGTACTGATCACTTCCAAGGCTGATACCATCTCAACAGAGACGTCTAGCAGCAAGGCAGACTTCATGGCTGTGCTCTCGGTCCTGTCCCATTGAAGGTGATGGATTTTAGTACCACACTGAAAGTTAACCATGTGCTTAAATGTCCTAGGATCAATATGTTTCAATCCATCTGTTCTGAGAGACTGAGGCCTTAGATAAGCCTTAATTTCTCTGTCAGCTTGTTTGCTGTTTGTAGGACTAAGGACAAGGATTCCCAGTGCTTGTTTCAAGTATGCATTGCCAAGCAGTTGGCGTTTGTGCCATGCATTAACAGCACACAAGCATTCCCTATCTGCAGGCTGCTGTATCTCAAGATTTTGGAGGCAAAAACATGCTTTACACTGTGTTCATTGACATATATGTATGAGAGAACTTTGGATCTGGAGCTCTGCACAGGAGACTTGCAGAGGTCTAATCCTGCAGACTTTATTACTACTGTGATAAGGCAAAACTCTTCTCCACATCAGCTGCTAATAAATGGTGCTACTGGCTCTTAGGTGATGCATTATTGGTCATCCTGTATGTCTTCATACCTGCGAGTTGATGAGCCCTAATTCACTCAGTCCTTGAGAGAGCAGGAGCGGCTGGTGCAGAAAGCAACTAAATTCTGCGGCTTGTTTGACACCACCAATCGAGTGGTCTGCTGTCAGAGAAGAAAAACAAGCACTGAAGGAAGACCATAAACTAGAGGTATTTTTGTGCTAGAAATAAACTTTGGAGTATTTTGAAATACGTGGCATATTTTTGTACCCGTCTAGTGGAAGTGGTAGATTGCATGTACCCAGAGCTTTCCAAGACTGAATAAATACTGTGCATCTACTTTCATACTGACTGGCTCAGGATATGAGACAAGCTCAGGCTCATGCAGTTTGACTCTGTGCTTCTAGATTCGCTGCTATGCCTTTGCACAGCACCTTTAAAGCAGTTCCAATATTTGTGTTAGCCATTGTTTTAAAACCATAAAGCCATAGTCTTTATACCTCTTATGTGTGTGTATTTTTTATGTTGGTTAATCCTTTGGGGAAAGTTTTTGTGGTATTTATATCACAGAAAAGCATCTGTACAGCTCTCTGTACTGCCCTCCACCACTCCTGGGTTAGTCTAGTAGCATGAGATCTGGAATTGCAAATATTCAAGATTCACAGTACTCAAAGTGTGTCAGACCGCTATTGCTGTGGAAACTTACAGCATTTCCCTATCCCACACTTCATAAACCTTACCTAAAAGATCTGTATTGGTATTCTGTCTGCTTTCTTCAACCTCTTAGGTGCCACAAACATTTACACAACAGCTATCCCCACGTAAGTTAACGTCTATTAAAATTATACTCTCTGCCTCTATTGGATAGGAAGTGCACAGCAACATGAAAATCACATTGAGAGGAGTTTCTGGTATAAATGGGAATGTTGTGGGCCTTTGACCTCAATTTGAGTGTCCAGATTTGGAAATCACTTCCCAGCAAAGCAATGTAATTATTACTGTTCTATGGGTTTTTATCGAAAGACAGTTAATAGCAATAATGCCCTCAGAAGGATATAATGTGCCCCTCATTAGAAATTCCATTTTTCTGTGCTACAGAGATCATGGCACTTTGCGTTAAAAATGTGTCTTAATAATCTCTTCATCACAACAAGGCGCCTCTTTCATATACTGTCACTTGCTTAGGATGTAGTTTAAAAATGGGGCCGTTCGATACTTTGTGATATAAAATTGTTCCTCCCTTTCATTAAGTGCAAACATCATGTTCCCTTTTAATAAACTGCTACTACAAGAGAAGCAAATTTTTTTTCAGTCATTTGGTGCATTTGCTTTAGCAAGGGTTGTGTGCTTCGAATTCCTTTACATGTTAATTGGAGCCGCAGCAATCCGTTAACTGAGCTCGGAGACACCCAAGTCTCCAGGCCTGTTTGGAAAAGCTCACGAGTTCCCCGGCCTGGCCTAATGAGCTGTCGGAAAGGTTCTGTCAATAGTGCCAAGAAATGTGTTTAAGGACCCCTTCAGACGCGTTCAAAAGCTGGAATGAGCGAGGACTGATACAAAATGAATGCCTTTGGGGTAAATATTTCTGGAAAGTTCCTTTGCTAGTGGTATAAGGAGAAATAAAGGTCATGCTTGAATGTTTGATTTTGCAGGGTTTTCTTGAAATTTGGACTGTGAAACATAGCTGTTAATTGCTGTCTGGAAAAGGATAACACTAAGGAATATCTGAATATCTCCTGGGTTGCATTATAAAGGTGATAGGGTCTTTTCCTCACTAACGGCAGCACGTGGTGTTAAGGAATACATGTCCAGCAACCTCAGCATGCAGGAGGACCATGGTCGATGAGGCTTTTAATGGACTGGCAAATCGGTGAGAACTGAGTATTCAGCATTTTGACCATATGCAGCATTTTCACAGTGTTTCCCTCAAGCTTTGCACGAGAGGAGTTTTTCTCCTGGCAGCTCCTCCTCTGTAGGAGCTGAAAGGCAGGAGAAGGTCATCTCTCTTCCCCCCTTTGGCCTCTCCGATGGCCGCATTTCTGGGAATTTGCAGGAAAACCCTAAGTTCTTGGTGCTATTGACGGCATAAGGCTTCTAGATGCCCTTGGAGCCTGAGGGTTTCCTCAGGAGATGAGTGCACTACTGCCCTACTCCTTAATGCCTGCTGACCAGCCAATTCCCCGGGCTGGGAAAGCAGACATCTGTTCTCTATCCATGTCTGTAGTCCCATGGCTGTCGTTGATAGAAATATTCCAAGTTTTAAAGAAGAAATATGCATAAATATTGAAAAGGGGGAAAGCCCACACAGGAACGCTTCAGATGACCCAGTGAATAAAATATCAGCTGATTACCAGCCAAGATACCAATCCCAGAGAGACTACGGGAAGTCTCAAATCTCACTCAAGCTACCAAGTTCTAACAAAATTCTGATTTTTCTTTATTATTGTGAGATGACTCTTTGTCTGTAACTGACTAAACAAGCAATTCAGATGTTCCTGATCTGAAAAATAAGAGATATCTTGTTTGTTTAACTACTTAAGCTGTACTTTCCTAGCTAGCAATACAGACAAGTTAACTTTGAGGGACAAGGGACAGTAGCGATGCGCCTAGAGTTAGAGGCACATCTGAAACCAATACATTATATCTGGGGCTAGAAGCAGGGACCTTTAATATTCAGTATTGTTTTCATAGATGTCACACATACATTTTTCCTTCTGGCTATTAAGCTATTTGCAATGATAAAAATTGTGATATTCTGAGATGGACTCACATTGTTCATGTCAAATCAAAAAGGAAATTATGTTTCTTGTTGAAAAATACTCTACTAGACTACTTTTTCCGTGAGGAAAAAGACTGGTAGAGACTGGTAAAACTTGGGAATTCCTAGGTAAATCTGTATCAAAATTCTAACAGGAGATTTAAAAATATTAAATATGCTTTAGATGGGAAATGGGTGTGACTGGAACTACTTACTTGCTACTAAGACTGTACATTGCAGCAAGGCTGGAGATTCCTGTTTAGATATTGAATACTTGCATTGTTACCATACGCCTGATATCAGATTAGGTATGTGACTAAACCTCTAATGTATGAAAGTCAAGACCTTAAAAATCAAAGCTTCTTTGTGTGTCTTGCACTGTAAACATTTCATGAAAGATGTTTTATGGAGGACTCACCTAAAAGAGATTTTCATAAGCACAGATGTTCCTTGGGTGTCTACATTCTATTTGTGTCAATTAGAGAGTTCCCAGTAGTACGTCTGTGAACTGCTTAAAATGCCAAAGTCTCTAACATGCATTTGAATAAGATTCTTTAAACCTTTGTGCCATTTACGTTACCATCGTCTTGGTACAGGGATGCATCTGCATCATAAGCTCTTGAATATGTTGTTCCTGAATACAGTTTTAATAATTAATCTTAATGAGATTTCATTCACAATACAGAAGGCATTATTTTTCTTCACTCTTTAAATGCAATGATTTTTCCATTGGATTTTGTTAGATTGTTCTGTGTTGATTGCATTCTTTGGGTTGGGCAGAAGAGATGAATATTTCCTTAGATATGTCAGCTACCTATAAAATTATCTTCCCCAAAACACATAATTAGTAACTGCCTTTTTTAATTAAACAAGTGGGACTTCGAGTGAATGCTGTTTACACCATAGAATGTGATAAAAATATATGGTCAGCTAGGGATTATGGCTTTCTATCTGTGATGTGACCACAGCCATATAGCATTGACATAGGTCATTCCTACAATATAGTCTATACTGCGGTACTGTTGGTGCAAAGGCATCTAAACTGGCATATCTCACACGCACATATGAACAGAAAGGAAAATTTTTAAGAGGAATAAAACTCATCAGAAAAATGCATCATACTTTGATGGAGCTTCGATGTCTTGGATCAAAATTTTGCATGTTGCTCTACACTGCTGCCGTCTGAGAGGAGGGTGAGCAGATTGCTCACAAGAAGGTTTTTGAAATGTCAAGAATATCATCTGAATATGAAGGATGAGCAGCGCTTATTGGCTGTTAGGTGATGGATGGAGCGGCCTGTGGCCTGCGTGGTCTTGAGGACGAGGTGATTAGCACCCCAGGGAGCAACCCCAAAGCTGGTTCTAAAGTGCTTGTCACCATGTGTTTGATATGTGGAGCAAAACAATTAAGGTTATAGATTATCCTGTCACTCAGGCTGGGTGGTAACTTTTCTGCTTTTAACAAGTAGTCATTTGCCATGGGATAGTGTAGTTCAAACTGAGCTTTACTTGGCTACAATCCTGGCTGTAATATATGCAGATTATTGGAAATGCAGTAAAATATAAACATTCTTTCCACTTTAAGAACTGCTGGAATATTAACGTTCTACTCTAAGAAGTATGATGCAGCTCCTTGCTGGTAATTACATGCATACTTGCAGCCACATAAATTGACTTTTTAATACATATGGAAACCCAGACTGGAGAGGTAAGATGTATTAGCCTCCTACAGATTTCTCCGGGTAATGCTTTATCTGTTTTGCCTTGTTGCCTTTTCCAGGAAGATATAAAGATTTTTCCCTTTGATCTAAGTGACAGAGCTGTATCAATGTGATGAATGGCTTTAATTTCAATGAGTGTATGTGTCTGGACCTGACACGGGCCAGCGGAATATGTAACTGTGTTATCTTTGCAGAGATCATCTATACCATTGCACCCTACCTTTCAGGAAACCCATATGAGGCAACTGCTTGATTCTCACTCTGTAATACACACAGATGTATGCAAAATCATAGAATGGGACTATTCAGCTCTTTAGCTTCTTTTTTTCTCTTTTTTTTTTTTTCCCCTGTGGTGTGGGTACCTGCAAGAGCCACTGCAAAGCGAAGGTGTCACCTCACATTGTAGTGATCTTGGGGGTAGTCTTGAACGCACGAGTGTGATGTCCAGCGTGCAGTTGTACGGAGTGTCAGTCTCCCTGCTATCCCTTGTGCAGGCTGCTGTGCTCCCTTCAGACTTCTATCAGATTTCTAACGTGTTTATCAATGTTACTAATTAACACTCATATGCATTCATGTCATGACACTGGTTAATCTATCTCCATTTTATGTTTTATATGGGAATCACCCACACTTTATGGGCTTGATCATCCCCTCAGCTGTGGATTATATGGTATCGTTTCACTAATATATAGCATTTGCAAACCCTTTGTATCCCCACCTCACATTCTTTATTTGGCTTCGTAGAGTGCTGAGAGATGTAAAAGAGGGTTTTATTAGTTTATTGATTATTAGTTGTGTGGAGGGCTTTTTGGTTAATGTAAAGTCTAAAAATTACCAATGTGGACTATGGGGGAAGGTTATATAAGGTGAGACACTGGCCATCAAGAATGATGGTGTGTGTTGTGTGTGCTGGATCAAACTAAACATGACCTAGTTGTGTCCTGCCTTTGATAGTGATCTGAAGTAGATGCCTGAAAAGATGCATTACACAGGGGAAGGCACGTGCAATAATTGCAATAACTTGCTCAAGTTCCTTCCCAACTGTTTCTTTAATAGCACAGTAATTTTATTATCAGTAGGTAACTTGTTTATTTTTGATGAGACCAGCTTTTTTCTTAGAAAATAACTTGGATTTTGCAACCTAGAAGGAATTAATACTGTTATTCTTCAATCAATATCTTAAATTTTAAACAATAATAATGTTAAATCAATATCTTAAATGTTAAACAAAGATAATTCCCTCAAAGCTACATTTTTTTAAACAGTTTTGTCCATTAAAAAAAAAAAAAAAAGTTCTACAGTTCATTCAGAATGTCCTCTTTTTATAGTGCTCCTGTCACATAATCTGAGAACAGGAAGAGTACCATACTATTTTTGGTCCTAAATCATTCCTCTCAAACGTAAGTGATTAATAATATCAACCATTTCCTGGACAATCCAGGGGCTGTAAATTGTTCTGTGAAATCTGCTAATGAGTACCTACACACAGCAGGTCTGCAGCAGAAGAGAGGAGAAATGATTAACTTGCCTAGATACGCTACTCCAAGTGAATAATTAAAGCAATTTGAGAGCTGCTTAAAGCTAAGGAACAAGGCATCAGTAGCAAAGATTTTTGTAACCTTAGTGACTTCTGATCAAAGAGAGTCAATAGAAGATCCTGAGTGTGTCTGCGATGTGACGAGGGACATAGGGACAGTCAGCTGAAGGATGTGACTGCAGGTGTGAATCCCATAATCATTAACTACTGGATTACAAGACTGACTTCCTAGCTGAAGAGAGAAAAGCAGAGCTGATACGTCAAGATGGGCAAAACCAGGAGGTGTTTTTGATAGGAGGAAACAAACCACAGGTAAAGCATGCTGTCTAAATCAGAGATACAGTGTAGTGTGTCATCAAAAATGTCTCATTCCCCTTGTTCTTTAACTTGTACTGAAAAAAAGATGTTTCCTTCCTGACACAGATTGCCATGAAGTCAATCAAAGATTGAGATGTCTGGACATCTCTCTCTCTCCTTTGGTTCCATGACATTCCTCTCTGGGATCTGCGTGCTCCTTGTTACGTGACCCAGCAGTGGTCATGATGCCCATCTGCCCTTCTGAAGGTCCCCAAACACACATTTCCATCCACCCCGTGCAGATCATCTGGAAAGAAAAGGTAGATTCTTGATAGCCAACAAATGCCGTGTCACTGACAACGTGTTGTGCTTGTGAGGAGGAGGAGAACCCAATATATTCAAATTAACTATGTTCATAATTTACCGTAATATTCTAGTGCCTGGCTCTAGAAGAGCACAATACCACTGGGAAATGCTGAGGGGAGAGTTCTGCTCACCCTGGTTGTCATTGCTTTACTGTAACTGCAAAGGAGAAAGGTTTTACATCTTATATATTTAAAAGGACAGGGTACCACCAGCCAGATGGTAGTTTATCATTTAGATGTGTCAGGACACTTGTGCTGCGCTATCTCTAGTACAGTATACTTAAAAAAGAGAAAATAGCAACCAAGGGTTATTTAGGTGCCAGCTCTTAATGCACTGAATTCCAGTGGGAGGGTCCATTGCCTTTAATAGCTTAAGGTTTTAAGGAGGTGATGTTTTGTTTTCAACAACTACTGTAACTTCTTCATCTGAGCGTTCAGATAACCTTCATGGACAGATAAACACGGATTGTAGCTTTTGCTAGAAAACCCAATGGCTTAGTTCAAAGCAATAGGGATCAATAAAATGATCTATTCTTTAGGTAGCTATCTCTTAAATTTTGGCGACTTTCAACTATAATTATTCATCTCATAAAATTAAATTAAGCAATCTATACTTCATTATATTGTTGCTACATTCACAATTCAAAGCACAGCAAATTAAGGTGGTGATTGTCTTGTCAGTCCCAGAGGATGGATCTCTTAGGCTGTTCAGGACTTTCTTCAGAGAAAAAGGAACCTATTCCCACATAACTGACACTTTGAAAACAGACACAAACTAAGTCTTAATATGTCTCTCTGGGTTATAATGCGTTCAGTTTATTTTCCTATGTTGCATAAACACTGGTTCCTTCAAAGATGTTTTCTATTATTATGATGTCCTTGCTTTTTTTTTTTCTTGGATGTCTTTTGACATCAGGATTTTTAAAAGTGTTTTGCATAGATTTTTACCCCCACCCTCCAATGCCTCATAGCATCTTATCCATATTCCTTGGGCTAATGGGAACCTGATGGAAACTTTCTGATCCAAATGTGTTATCTTGGGGTTTAATAGATCCTTGTGGATTTTTTCTTCCATTAGTTTGTCTAATCACTCTTCAAAGCTAGGTAAACTGTTAATATCTTCACCACTTGTTGAGGCAATTAATTCCAATATTTATCTACCATGGGTGAGATTAAGTTCTATTTGTTTATTTTTTCTCTGTCATCTGAGCACGTCATTTAAAATTCCCTACTCACATTATATTTCTCATAAGGGTATCAATCATATACCCCTACAGAAATTTCTTTTTCAAGCTACAGTCCTGGTCTGATTTCACTGTCCTTGCTGCCATTTTCTCAGTATTTTCGTGTTTCAGTAGGTCATTTGGAAAAGAACTGAGCCTATTATCAGAAATGCTGTGGATTTGTACAGAATCTTCATAAGGATTCTGCATGGTTTTCCCTTGCTTTGCAGAAACAGTGAATTCTTTGGCTTTTGGAGCACTGCCAAGGGTTTACAGAGATGCATCTATTTCCCCTTTCTCTGAGCTTATCCTGCCCTATATGCAACTAGGGCTCCCTCTCCCCTACATGTGTTTCCAATGATGTTTTTTGACATTCAGAGTCGCCTGCCATTTGGTCCCTTCATTGCTCAGTACTTTAGGGTCCTTTTGCAGTTTGTCTTGACCCTCATTTTTAATACCATGAATACTTCTGTGTCATCAATGAATGCTCTCATGCCTTTATTTCCCCCTTTTTCTAAATCTTTCGGGTTTGGTCCTGTTAGTCAAAGCTTTCTCACTTTTAAGCACAGCTTTGTTTAAACAAATATAATTTTTAAATGCTATAAAATAAACATCAGTCCTGATAGAGTTCCTGAAGCAAAACCATAGTCAGGACAATTGTCTGTTGGTGTGGGGAAAAAACCCATATCGTTCAAGTCCTGAAAGATGATATCACTCTGGATAACCTTCTCTGAGGGTCACGGTGAGTATTTGGGCTCAGTCGCAAGGTTCCCAACTCTTAGCTCATTAGCTGCATAATGAAGAAGAGTGAAGCCTTTAAAAATAAAGGTGTAGCTCTTGCCAATTCTTAACTACTGCTGCATATGGAGAGCAGCTATTGATCGGGAACAAATGCGAGCAGTGCGGCCTGGATGCTTGAGAATATTCAGCTATTCCCCTGCCGTAAGGCTTTCCCAATCAGGTATTCCAACCTCTTCCTTTGTGTATCCTGCCCTGCAGCTAACGAGTCACTTCAAGGCTTGATTCCTGTTGATACTGCGCACAAGTGTTGCTAAATAGCCCCCGAATAAGTAACGCTTACTTACTAAATAGAATATTTGAGCTGCCATCGCTGAGGAATTTTATTTCATTCTTCACTGACAAGTCTAGCAAATTTTATTTTGCACTTTTGACAGTACATAATGTGTAGGCAACGTGTACTGTGTTTATAAGGGATGCACTACATCATATGAAATATTACCTGTCATTAGAGCCTCCATCAGTCACATCGGACTGGCATAAATCACATGAAATAAATTCCCATTTTTAGAATAAAAGTTGTTCCAGCAAGTGCACAACCATGTAAAAACAATCCTTTGCAGAAATAGAAGTGTACCCAGCTTTTCAAATAGCACCCATAAAACTGCAAATAAAACCAGCAACACATGTTAACATAGCAAGTATATGACCTGTGTTTGTGCAGGAACTCTTAATATGAGATGATGTGACTTATAGTGAAAAGGGTGTTATCATTAATAAATCCAAATAGCGGCTCTTAACAGCTTAGAGAGAATTTGACATCTGATGCTAATATATCTTAGGTAATATACTTGCACAAGTTTGATTCTTCTCTTTCTGGGAGTGTGATGATTTTCATGAGTAAGGTAAAAGACTTTCCAATTTCTAGGCTTTTCAGATGACCTTATAGATTTTAGTTGCCCTTCCAAACATCAGACTGTATGTATTTTTGTTTTGAAAATCGCATCTGCAACTAAGAAAGGATAAATGTTTATTATGTGGTTCAGAATGAAACATTATGTTCTCAGAGAGCTGTGAATGTTGAATCTTGAATGTCATGTTATCTGGGCAACAAACCCTGTCAGAATGAATGAATTTGAATATCTATAACTATAAAATTGATCTGTCTAGGTTTTACTTAAGCATAAGGTGAGAGATTTTGCCTTTCATGGCATTTTCTTTCTCTGAGCAGATGAAAATTTCAGTCTATTTTCAGCAGCATATATAGACATCCTACATATGTAATAAGTCAAACTATTAGAGAATGGCAATTGTGTATCTTACTTAGCTGTATTTTATACGGTGCTGTTCAATAACTGGAATCTTCATAAATGTCCCCAAGTCACAATCAGCTTGATGTCATGAATGCAATTCCATGCACATTACTGAAATAGCTGCATGTTTGCAAATGAAAGCATCTCAATCTAATATTAGAACAGCAAATGAAATTATTACTGAATAATTTTCAGCAACATCAAGATAATTTATTTCCCTCAAAACTTGGAGCATACCTATAATTATCAAACGTCATGCAACACATCACTTTAGTGACCTGATACGAGTGGGTTTGCACTCAAATGCCAAAGGTAAAAATTTTCTTCCGTCCATTGGTTAAGCTGCCAGAGTTGTCATCACTCTGTATGCGGAGTTTTCTTACACGACCGAATAAGTTTTAAACATAAGGCTGGAGTTCAAGCAGTATTGGTATGTTTGCTCTAAGTGTAAATAATACACCAGGCATCTACATATTTATTGAGCTATTCATTAAAAAGTTGAAATGAAAATGTGGAAGTGCTAACAGCCAGCTTTTATTCCTGCAGTCACTTTATGCATATGGCAGTTGAAATCAAGTGAAAATTATTGTAACAGAAATGACATTTAATGCAGTATAAGAATGCTTGTAGGAACAGTTTCTAAAAGGAAAACATGAACTGCAATTGTGCTGTGCTATTAATGTTAAAAGAATTAAAACGCATTTAGAAATCAATGTTATTTTTTTACATTGAAGTATTTATATTACCAGGCTAAATTTTTGCCAGTCACATTGTATACTAACTAGTAATTACTAATTCCTGCAAGTTTTTTTTTTTTAAGCTTAAGAAATTTCAATACAACAAAATGCAGCGTTGAAGCTTAATTAAAAAAAAAAAACAAAAAACAGTGCCTGGAACATCCTGTAACTGAACCATTAGTTCACAGAATATAATAAAAGGTTCTCTGAATAGTAGCATGAATTAACAGTCTTATTTTTATGGTCTCTTCTATATATAAGGTGTTGATTTATGTAAGCAGTTTAATTTGTCGGTTTAGGACATGAATCCAAAGCATATCTAAATCTTTGGAAGGACCCCTGCTAATGTGGACAGTGAGTCTGGATGGTAAAAAGGTTGGATAAAAGCCTGGATATTTATAGAAGACAAAGCCAATCCAGTTTCTGTTGCCTTGGATTTTATTCTTTTCGCCTAAAATCTATGATTTCCTGCCCAAGTAGTGAGCCACATGAGCACGCAGGCGTTTGATGGGGATCTTGGTGATTTCTGTGTTGATTTTTGGAGTGAAATTTTTCCCAATGCAGTCGTTCCGAAGGTGATTAGAGTCACCAGGTTAATAACTGGAAACCATTAATCTAATAGCTAACATCAGAACACTTCCCTACAAGGACTGACTAACCAAACAAGAGGAAGAAACAAAAAACAAACAAACAACAAAAAAAGATATTCAGAGGTGAACACAATGTGGTACCTGGTTCTGCTACAGGTATTCGATAATCAGGTAACTGAGCCAAGAGCAAATTTGCTGGTGTCAATAAACAAATAATTATCCCAGTCCTTTTTGACAGTCCCAACTGAAAGCTCATTTAGTGCAATAACAGAAGACAAAGAAACTTCTATGTCAAAACACAAAGTTGAAAGGAGTTTTATCAGATATTTGCTCCAACCCCATGAAACTACACGTACATTTGTATGTATATATGAGAGGAAAAGCGCAAGTAGCAGTAAGACGTGAAGCCCAAGCATGCTCTGAGCTCCGCACCCGTCTACTGGAGCCAGAGCTCCTTGAGAACATCTACGGGGTAGAACTTGGCTGGGAGCCTGAAGCTTCATGGTGCCACAAGGGCCATTCAGTTTAATTAGCTTCTAATTCCCTGAGCCCACCTGTGCAATAAAGTAAGAGCACTACGGAATAAAGGGAGGGTTAAATTTCAACAGGACAATAATACACTTTACAGTGTTTCCATTTTGGCCAAAATAGGAAAAAAACAATGATTCAGCTGTTTAAAATGATGTACAGTATGAGATAAACAGTGGTTTTGGGCTTTTTTGACCTGCAAATTAATTTAGCTGAACAAATACTTCATGTGTAGCAGGTAGGTAACTCCATATCATAATCCTTTCTATAAAATGTACCTGTGTAATATCAGTGTTTTATATTTATAAATAGCTTGGGAATTCAGCAGGATTTGGTGACGTAACAGAGTTAAGGTTCTATTACAATTCTGGATTTTCCATCCCCTGATAAAATTACCTTAATGGATATATCTATTTTTCTGTCTTTAAGCAGCATACAGAGCAAGAACTCACTTCCCTTTGATAATAACACAAAAACCTTAAGAGTGATCTCAGATATAATCTCAGATCTTCACGTAACTAATATGATACTGTAACTGTCATCTGAATATTCTACCAGGGTAAAGCATTCTTCATAAATTCAGTGTGCTTTGACTATGTAGTGGAAATAAGAACCTGCCTTTCACATGGATAGTGCGTGTGGAATGCTGCTGGTCGTGGGGGATGTCTGAACTGTCTTTAAGAAGCTGAAGTGGGGGGTCCCCAGAGCTCATGCATCGGGTAGCAAAGCAGGTCAGCTGCAGGTACCTCTGTGCTTCAGGGGTCAAGAGGGCTTTTCACCGTGAGCTGGAGACGAGATAGTTAATAGAGAAGAGCGGATCCCGTAATTCAGAGCCAGGACATAGAAGTGAGCAGAGCTGTGGTAGGTGGGGGCGTGTAGAGCCGTGCTGCAGGCGGCAAGGTGGCCCGCGGTCCTCCCACACCGCGTGCCAGAAAACACTGTTTTAGTGCCAAAATGCTGCCCCGTGCTACCTCCAGGTTTCAGGTTGGTCTTACAGCCTTGCCAGGTTGACAATTATAGCTCCTGATGCTGACAAAGAGGTTTATTAAATGATCACGCTAAGTTAAAACCAAATAATCCTGAATGTGACCAAGTGTGTGGATTGTGTGTCTAGTTGTAGAAAAATGGATACGGGGAGAAAAGAGCAAAAAAGGATTCAGGGTCAGTCCACAGAAAGGGGTGATTACAATGTGAGTGGGGTTGGCTGCCAAGGCTTTTGGAATCAGGGACATCCCTGAGATGAAACACTTGAAATGACCTTGTGTTTATTCATTTGAGAAACTTTTATGGAACAGAATTTCAAGCAAGCCACAGATGAACAACCTAAAATATATATCATGTATACCTACATATATATAGTTCTTGTTTTGAGTGATGCAGTTAAGTCTGGTTTTGGGGTTCCCAGAAACATTGCAGTATATTTTTCATACCAACTTTGAAGCATTGCTTCTCTGAGGGGAATTTCACAGCATGAACAAAACCAGCAGGGAACATTCTAGGTTTATCCTCCCTTAGAAGTTGTATCTCTCAATTTCCCAGGAGCAAATTTGACGCGACACTAGTCCTCACCATTTTTTATTCCCATTTTTACTTACAGGGCTATTCTGAGCCTTGGATCACAGTTACAAAGCCTGTAATGGATGTGGTCGTGCTGCTGTGTCTTCATTGCTCCTGACACCTGTTGGAGACGAGCTGGCTTTGATGCCTCATTGGAAATGCTGAATGGTGATGCCAAGTGATGGGTACTTAGTTACATAGCATGAAATTTGCCTGGTTTTATATAGCATGATCATTGTCGGTGACAACAAATTAATGCATTTTTACATGTAATGTAAAAAAGAACAGTTTTATTATATCCTGACTGAGATTTTACAACTAGAGTTTCCTGCCTTGCTCTAGAATATATGTACATGTTTCCAAATATAATAAAAGCAATCAGCTTGAGATTGTTTGTAAAATGTGTTACTCAGGGTGTACAAATGATTAATATTTTATTAATCTTTCACTGCTTATTGTCTACAGATAAACATTTCTTGAAAGAATTGAGATTGCACCCACAAGGCCTCGTTAAAACACACTTCATATTTTATGGCTCGAGTTGCCTGCTACCAAAGAGAGCAACTAGAGAGTAAGTCAAATGAGCTTTAATTTGATACACGTTAGTCTTTCATTTATCTGGGCACATTGGTGTATTTAAAGGGTAGGTAACAGTATCCCCTTCCTCTGCTCTTCAGTCTGTATTAACTAAAAATAGTTTAGATGATTACCGACACTTCACAAGGATATCATCTTCCTGCTGCCAAAATAGTGTAAGTGAAAATGCTTTAAATAGAAATAAATGGTCTCCTTGATCCATATTTCCTTCTTGCAAGTCTGTGTTCTTTGTGTGTGTGTATATGTCATTTACTATAGATAAGAGGGAAGGGAATTCTGTGTCAGAATTGCTCAAATGTTGACAGGATGCTGATGGATGTCATTAAGCAATGAGAATGTGCCCCTACCTGCTGTCACCATATGATGTTTAAGTTTTAGGCCTCTAAGATGTGCTACTCCATCTGATTTTAAACCTAACCTGGTATCCCTACACTTTTAAGTAGAAAAAATTAGCTCTTTTTAGCGAGATAAGATCAGCAACAATGTTACAAAGCTCAGAATCCATTTCTTAAGAATTCTTTGTCTTCAGAATTTTAGATTTGCTTTCATTCTAATTAAGATATGCTGTGCAAATATAAACTAGCTGGTATTTCTTTCTCCTAAGTGTTTTGGTAGGAACTCCAGAGCTTTCTGTCTCGCAGATATCTGAAGCAGGTACAGTTGTGCTGCCAAGTCCGATGCAATATCATCATCTTCCCTGCAATCCTCTTTCCCTGTTAATGGAGCTTGCTGGGCAGATTTTGAATTTTCTGTGTTAATTTGACTATTGCTGGCCATCTGTATTTTGCTTCACTCTTTCTTTCACCATTTCCAATTATTTTAATGCTTCCTTCTAAGACAGCCTCATATCCCTAATAAATCCTAATTCTCAACTGAGATACCTTTATAATTTTTTTTTTTTTAAATTCAATTTTGTATTTTCTTTCCATGTTTTTTTCCTTTTGCAGGTGGTGAGTCTGTCCTGTAGCCAGGAAAATCAGTATGAGCAAACACATCCTTTCTATAGGCACTGCCTGTAGTTCTATCCATTGGTGAGATGCAGTGAGCATAAATACCAAATTCTTCCTCTGATGCTTCACTTTAGGCACATGAATAATAAAATATAGATTAAATATTGTCTGTACAACAACTATTTTCAAAAGCAACTTCAAGAATGTGGCAGCTTCTGGAAATGTGTGGATAAATGGGCCAAGTAACCACAAGTGCAATGAAGCAGGTCACATAAAGACATATGTGCAGGGGAGGAGAGAATTAGCTCTTTCCATAATTACGAGGGAAGTCCTCAACATCTGCTGTGTATTAAGATACTAAAAGCCTTTAGGCAACAATAAAGTTACTTGTTGTGGCAGATTGAGTCCAACTTACTCGCTGTACTCCAGCCATTAAAATTATATTTCAGTATCACATCTACCTCCGTTGACGGTTATTAAAAATAAGTTTCATTGCCTGAAATGTTTGCGTTCTTTAACTAGAAAAATCTTATGGAATTTCCTGATTTCACCTATTGCTAAATGTCACCTAGAAGAACCCCAGGACAAGCTGACTTGGCTGCTGTTCGCAGGAGGCTGGGGCTGGCCTGAAGTAGCTGGAATTATTTCAGGGCAGGTTATACGGATGGCTCTTAGGGATGCTTAAAGAGAGACCTGAGTACAGGGAGATGCAAGACACCCTGATAAACTCTGCACGAGGGCTGAACCTATGGACAAGGTGCACTTACAAGAAAACCATTCTCATTACCTCTTACATATATTAACTGTGTAAGCGACATCAGAGTTTTATTTTTCCTCTGATGGTGTTACCAGGATTTTCATCTCCAGCAAAATCAGTAGCAAAAGGAGCAACTTCTGTTCTAATATAGTTCTTACCTTAATTTACTTATTAAGCAGTGTTTGTATCTGCCAGGCACCCCTCTTGGCAAAGATTTAAGGGGAAATACAGGCGGTTTTGGCAAAGGTTGGGTTATAAATTGACACGTCTCTTGGGAGCGTTTTGCATAAGATCTACACTCAGCCTTTAATTTCCCACAATTACGGATATCTGTGAAAATCTGTGTGTGGAAATAATGGACAGCAGAAGTTTATATAACTCGAACAATAAACAAAAATGTTCTTCAGACCTGGAGGTGTTTGTCAGCTAGGAAGGAGGAGCTTGGTAAAGGCAAGTATAGAATCAACTATGGGCACCACATTAGTGATGTGTGTGGTATCAATCTGGCATCAATTCCTCGGGCACATCCTATTACACTTACTCATTGCATTGTAATTAAATGCAGTATTTTAAAATATATTTAATGATTTTAAAGCATAATTTCCTGCATTTTTTGTTTTATTCAACATCCAGAGGTGTGAGAAAACCTTGTATTTGGATCAAAGTAATATAATCAATTAAAGAAATATCTGTTCCTGTCTTAATTTGATTTTTTTTATTCCTACAAATACATTTCAGATGCATTTTCTCCCTCTGATTTTCTCTGCAGACATCCTTCCTTTCTGATTTTTATTTTTGTTTTTTTTTATTCTGAATTTTTGATTTTTATTGCCATTTGATTTTTATAGATCATTTTCCTTCTGTAGGTTTAGAGAAGATTATTAAGGTGAATTTCTTGGGTGGGTATGTGCTGAGAAATGAAGTGATGTTGGCTGTAGAGAAAACAAATATTAAATATCCCAATTATATTAATATAAATAAATATTAAAGATTAAATACTGTTAAAATGTATAATACCTGTCCTGAAAAGTAACAGTCTTGTACAAAATACATTTCAAGTGTTCTTCCCAATATGTTAAAAGATCCCTGATAGATCTGTTGTTTTGAAAGGGCTGGGATAAAAGATGAGCCTTGTTTTCTTATTTGCATTTGTGTAATTAAAATACTCTTCCTCTCCTTCCATTAAGTGCAATGCTTGTGGATGGAGATGTGTGTCAGCTAGTTAGCATGATGATTTCAATCCGGGGGAGCCAGGATATCATTAAGGGTTTAAAATAAGTGCTTTAGATTCCGCAGTTTCCTAAAGATTTATCAAACTGCTTGGTAATTTCAGGAGGGAGTTCCTAAAGTTCAAAGTGTTTTGCTTTATGTACAATTACTCTTATGAACTCACACCACAGAAATTGATATGATGGCAGCGTTGAAGTAAAGCTCCTGTCTTTCCTGTATATACAGGCACTGGTTCCAGATGCCTTTAAAAACCTTTTATTATTATTATTATTTTTATTACTATTACGAGCTTGATTTAAAATTTAATGTGAAATTATTTTTATAATATAACTTAGATATTTTTTATTTATGTAGATTAAATATTTTGTTTCCCTTGAACTGAGCCCTTTCCTACTTTTAATGAATTTCAAGGATTCTTCCTGACTCTACGTACTATTTATCTGCAGAGTAAAAGGTAATTGTCTTCATCTCTGTGTCTTCATAGCATGCACTGGGATGTGAAGATGTATTTGCTAATATTGGGAAGTGGGCTATGATAGTGTATAATTAGCTGTATAGTTTAAAAAACATTTGGTGTCGGGAACATTGCTGTGCTGTGTGTGAACAGTATGTGCCAAGGGGAGAGAAGAGAAAGGGCTTTGGGGGTAATTTTGCCAATATTTAACCTTGCAACCTTGAGCGCAGTCCTCTCCCCTCTGCCTGTCTCTTTCCTTCCCAACATTTATCTTCTCTACTCGAAGAGGCATTTGGCAAAGGGACCGGCTTTTACTTTGTGCAATAATGGGGATGATTTTTAAGGTCTTTCAGTATGATTTTAAGCAAATATCATCTAGTGGGATTTTTTCAGCCTTGAAATATGATTATGAGAGTCCTTCAAATAGTAAGTCAGACTTACAAAGCTGAATGCTAGTGGGATTTTGGGCAACATTTAAATAACGACATGGTTTCAATTTTTGAAGTTCTGCTCAGGAATATCAGTCTAAACTCTCATCTCAAATTCAGACCAGGATGTGCAGAGTATTGAGCGTGGTGAGTGGCTATGTAGAGTCACAGGGGTTTGACCTGTGCATCGCTTTATCTATATGATATACTATACGTTTTGTTAACATGTGGGATGCCATTGGAGTTGATAGAGAAGTTGTAGCTGATGATGTTCCTGAAATGTTCCTGGGATGTCATTCTAGTTTCTCCTTTAAACATGGCTTATAGCAGAAGAAGTCAGCTTAAAATGCAACAAATGTTATGTTAGATATTGGCTTTTTTTCCCCTATCTGTAAGAGTGGAGAGCTATTGGAACAGATCACTAGAAAAAATTTAAAGACAAGTTAGGAAAATGCTGTCTGAGGGTGATTTAGTCTTCCTCAGTGAAAGGGACTAGACTTAATCTCTGCAGGTTTCTGTCAGCCTGGTATTTCTATGATTTTCTGATCAAAGTCATTGAGAGTAAATGTGCAGACTGGATTCCTTATTTCTGTGTCTAGCATCACAGTTATTTTAGAAAGGATTAAAAATCTCAGGTAGAAAGTCAAAACCTTCAGCCAGCCTCTGAAGCTAAAAAGAAGCTTTTCATATAAAAGTATGAGTACTGATACTTCCAGTTTTCTGCTTCCTTCTGAAACACATGTCCTTGCTCCTTATAGAAATAGGATCCCAGACCAGCAAATACTCTTTGCATGTTTGCATTCTACTACATTTCCATGCATTTTCTTGAATTTGTCCTTAATATGGCTTGTTAGAATCATGCTATCATGTAATTAGAGAGCCAAATTAGTGTTTTCTTTTGTATGTAACACATCCCTTTTTTTTCCCTTTCTTTTAATTCTCCCAGCACACCATTGATAATACAACAGCATCAGTGGTGAAATGAAGTAGATGCCATTTCATGTCCTTTAGGTTCCATTTAAATTTACTGTGCTGCAAAAGAAGTCTCATGTACAAAGCCAAGAAATACAAATCCTCAAATGAAAAACTGGATGATTTCGTCATTGGAATGTCATTTTTCTAAATCCATCTTTTCAGGTGTCTTCTAGTCATCTGCTAAAAAATACTATTTTTGAGAGAATATTTCCTTATCTAAGTTTTTTCATCATTTTGCTTTCATGGGTTTTACTTTCTTATTTGGGGACTCTTGGATAACAGTCTCTTATCCATTTGATTTTGGTTGCAGTTTGGTTGCAGATTTTTGCTTGCAGTTTTCTTTACAATTCCTTTTCCCTATAGCTGTTTTAAAACTTCATTCTCTGTTTCATCTTATAAATAGGGAATGTTATTTCGGTATTTTAGAAGAAACTTTCTGACTAGATGCTGAAGTTGCAAAAATGGAGCAAATCTCTCTGCTCTCTCTCAATAAATTAGGGAATTATTGTCATTTCACTCCTGTGTTCCTGTATGCCAAGTTTAGGGGTTTCTTCTTCTCTGAGGTACAGAAGGGGAAAATACACAAAGCTGCCAGCCAAGGAGAGCAGCATCTCCTGGAGAACAGCATCTCCTGGCACTTCCTTGATCTGATCTCCTCCCAGTCGACCAGGTTCTCAGATCTGTCTCATCCAAGTCTGCAAGTGGAGCTATAACTGGACAGGATCCTGTGTCCCCCTTGTCGTTACAGCCGTTGGGATTTCCCTGCAATTCTGGTAGCTACTCAGCATCCAAGAGGTCCTTCCCATGGTAAAGGATGTGTCCTCAGATCCTGCTGAGTTTATTATCCACAACCACTGGAATGCTATAAAACTAGTGGCAACCCTGTCACCACTTACTTTCAATGCCCAATTTCCTCACATTAATTTGACACCCTGTTCTTGCATATCAAGTATTGGTGATTAATCTTTTCTTCTGGTTTTCCTTAGAGCTCTGATAAGGAGTTAGCTCACAAGAGTTTGAGTTGGTTCACAAGATTATCCAAACCTTATCACAAAGTTACTTCAGCAGCAAAAGAGCCGTCACTGCCAGCTGAGCATTTTAGTGGTTAATATTACTCCAGGAGAAGGTCTTAAAGCACATGGAAGCCTTCACAGTGAGTTCAGTGTGAGCTGGATCATGTCCTTGCTCATCGCAGCCTGGGGGCCTGGCGGGTTCTGACTGCTGTGGAAAACTCTTCTAAATGGCCCTGTTATGGGTGTGATGACACTCCAGCTCGTGAATCACACGCGTGTTGTACGTAATCACTCTGTCCAGTGTTGTGGAAGTTGGTAATTACATAGCTGAGTGTAGAGTTAAAGATTATAAAAGAGAGATTTAAATTTTCTTCCTTAACCCTTTAAAGTAAGTAGGTAATGCAGTGAAATGGGACTGTAGAGAGCAGAAAAAGGCACTTCTGCATTTCCTCCCAAATAAATGCAGGTGCTGCTACTGTATCTGGAGTAACTCTGAATTTTTGAAATGTTTAACATGTATGAGCTATGTTAAATTGTTTAGTCGTCCCTAACTCTGTGAGGTTGGAGGTGTGTTCACGCAAAATGCTCACAATGTCAAGCAGAGGTACTGGCCTGTCCTTTAAAACTCAAACAGAAAAGACTATGCAGAATCCCAAGATGATGTGAACTGCTTTTCAGAGATTACTGTTTCTGGAATCCATAAATTAGGATTCCAGAAGAACTCTGCTCTCTTTTAGACAGCTGGTAGGTGCCAGAATTGAATGGAATCCCGGTAGATGTGGATCTTTTAGAGCAGAGCAGCTCGTCATGATCTTGCGCCCCAAGCATCACAGAACACCTCCCCTGGGAGATTTGCCTGAGAACCTTAATTGAAGTCCATGTTACTAAAAAAAAAAAAATCCTCACCCCAAATTTCTTGGGATTGTTTGTTGTTGTTATTCTGCATATGTTCTATGATGAACATAAAACTAGATGAGAAATTTTTTAGACTGTATTACACATTTTTTCCCATGGAATATTTCTTCAGATACTGAACAACTGAGCAGTGACTATGTATCTGTCATATCAGTCCACTGTGCTATTCTTAAAAACAACAGCAGAAGTGCAACCATAGAGATTTCAGTAATGTTTATAAATGCTTTATCCCATTTATATTTCTGTTTGAAATATATCGGCTTTGCTTTGCCTTTTGCGAGCTTAGGCTTTTTTCAGTCATTCTTGATTCCTGTACTTTAATAGAAATATGTGGCAAGCAGAAGTAAACATGAGAATTCCAGTCAGAAGAAACCAGTATGATGTTAGCCTCTTCTGTGTTTCACCGTTCAGAAATCTGCACTCAGGAATGTTCCTGGGCAGGGGGATACTTGGGTTTGTTACTGAATTTTAATTTTGTCCTGAGAAGTTTCAGGTATTTTAGAGAATTAGGACGGGAAGGAAGGTCTGTAAGAGCACCCAGCCAGCCATTAAGCTATGAAAATATTATGAAGTTACCATTTTCAATCTTCATTTAGGTAAGCTGAAATCAATAAGAATGTGGTGTTTACTCTAGAGGAATGGAAATACTCACATAAATCTGTAGAGCACTGATTTATACCTGCGGAAATGTCAGAGGGGCAGCACATCTTACTGCGCAGGCTGGGATTTCACAGAGCCTGTTTAGACGACCTAAAAGAGATGCCTGGGGTGAGATTTGTTTTTGGTTGAGGATGGGGAACACTCTCCTGTGCTACATGTTCCTAGTGAGGGAGCATCCTTCTCTTTGAAGAGCTTTGGCTGTGTAATTTTAACATTGTTTTGTACATGGAGGGGGAAGAATGAAAGTCAGTGCTCCCTTCTTCATCTTTTCACACCATTATGTACTTTTTTTAAGAGTGATTAAAGAGAATACTCTGGAGCTTTTACTTAAAGCAAGTCTCCATTTACAGATTTCTGCATAAAAAGGAGAAAGAATTTGTCACTTTGATATTGCATGTTGGTGACATACTGCAAAGACTTTCTATCTGTCTTCTATAAACACTCTCTCTCCTGAAACCACTAAGCAGTTTGATAAATCTTTTAGAAACGTGGGAAGACACCTCAAAAGAGGAGCTGAAGTAGCAGCAATAAAATTAATACCAATTAGTTAAGATTTCTGCATTTGCATTCAAAGAATGCATTAGTAATAAAAAATAAATTGTAAAGAGCAAGTCATTTGTGAAGCACAAAAGATAATTTCCTTGATTTCTGTTTTTTATCCCTTTTCTGGTAGAATGTAGCTTCTTATCAGAGCTCTTCCTGAACTTGAAGAGTTCATAATAAATCTGCCCTGTTTTGATTCTTTATTGTCCAAGTTTGTCATTTACTTTGAGGAAGCAATTATTTGGAGCTCTTTGGTGTACTTGGTTGCTTGAGGCTTTTAGGGGAGTGTGAGGGAGAATCTCAGTGTAGCATCACGTCTCCGAGACCCTTGCACTCTGTTAGACTGCATCTAAATTGACAGACAAATTCAGAAGTTGTTATGGAGGTGGGAGAGCAGAGAGATGTATGGAGCATAACTGTGTAGCATGTTTGTCTTTTAAGAAGGCTGACTAAAAATGAAGGTTTGGAATTGCAAGAAAAATTCAGGAATTGAAGCAACTGATGCCAGTTCCATGCATAAAGTCAGTGTAGGAAGTTCATGAAGAGCTAGGAACTGAACAAGAGGTCTGCAGAACAAGAGGTCTACAATTTTTCTGTCCTGTAGAAATAGGATGTATGTACACTTTGCTGAAAAGCAATATACAGTGAGTCAGTAAGAGAAATCTTTGTATTCAGTTGGGTCCCCCTGACCCAAACGGAGTCTTTTCTAAGTGAAAGGACGTGTACGCGTCCTCTCAGCGCTGGGCTGTACATGTTAGAGCGCCATGCTGGGCTTTCCCTTGCCTATCACTGTGCAATAAATAGGAAATCAGAGTAAAATCAATCTGCTACATGATAATCTGCATTATGTTTCAGAAAATACCTCATTAGTTATATTGTACTCTAAAAGACTTGATAAAAGTGGAGTAGTGCACCTTTGCTGTTGGGTTTTTATTTATATGTGTTCTTGGTAATTTATTAGCATTATGAAAAATGCAATTGTAGGAATACTGTGAGCTCTTCTAATTTAAATTTTATCTATCTACATTGGAAGCCTGAATGACAAGGCAACTGTGGAATAATGTAGAAAATGGGAAAGGGAGAGAGCAATGAAAGCATCTTTAAGCTAAGACCTGACTATTTATTGGTATTTCATTTAGGTGATGAATGTTGCCATTTTATTTGCAATGGTTTGTGTGGTATATTTCATAGCTAGATAGAAGAAATTTGTATTTGTTAATCTTTTTTAATAGATGTGGCATTAGGTGAATTTTCAAAATGAACTGCAGATAGATTTAATTCCCAAAATGGCTATTGCTATTTGTTTATTTCAAACATTGGTTTCCAAATTTTGCGTCTGACTGACACGAGCTTGGAAAAGGAAAATCATTAGGCATGATTTCTTGTATGCATAGTGCAAATTCTTCAAGCCTATCAGACCATCAATTTCTCGTTTTTTTTGTTTATTTTTTTCCTTCCTCCCTTAGCCCGATTTGGCTTGTCTCATTCACTCTCCTGCCATAGGAAGCTTATCTTGCCTTGGAGATGGTACAAACTGCCCTCAGATCATCTTCCTGCTATCAAAGCAGGATCAGGTGGCATTTGTCTTTGTCTGCACTAAACCGTTGCTAGTGCAGTATAGGAAATACGTACACAAAAATAGTAAATTTGCTGCAAATACTCTAATGCAGGTGGAAGCAGACTGGTAAAAATAAGCCCTTGGTCTATATAAATAAATCAAATCAGAAAACTGATTTCAGCTATATTGTTAGAAATATCTTTTGTGCTCTTTGAGTAAAATTTCTATTAACAATATCTCTCTATTAGCAATTAAAAAAACCCCTCCATGTTAAGGAGAATCACATCTAATGCAAATACTATATTATTAAGATAAAACAGATCCCAAGGCATGAGAATACTTTATTATCTTGAACCTCTTAGGCTTGGAACAAATCAGTGGTGTCCAGACTCCTAGGGGCTACTCTGTCCCAGTATCCCGCTCTATTTCTGCAATCCTGACACTTGCAAATTTTTCTTCCTATAGCCTCTTTGAAGGTTGGCCATAGTTTTGCTGTGCACTGCAGAGCACATTGAGGTACTGGGTTTGCCCACAGGGGACATTTTCCAGTGCTTGAGGTGAAGGGCATCCTGAAACTGGGACTTGGAATTGTTCAAATGCAGATGTTGCTGAACGGGCATAATTTGCACTGTTGGATAACTACTAAGATGCTGGAATTACAAAATTGAAATGCAGACCATAAGGAGGGATTGGAATTCTTATTCTTTGTATCAGATTTTTCTTGTCCTTTTTAATGATAATAATTGTTACTACTGTCTCACACAGTAAAAGTGGTTTTGGTGTGTTTCACCGTGTTTCCCAGGTGAAAGGAGTTTGCTGTATGTGACTTTCTGTTCCTGATGAGCCTATGTGTTCACAGATAATCATCATGTGCCATCAGTTCCCCAACTCGCACTGTTGGCAGGAAAGCTTCTAGCAATTAAGATTAAAACCAGAGGTTGCAATTCTCCTGGAGAGAATTGATGAGAATGTGGCAATATTCCAGGTCCTTTTGAATGCATTTTTCCCCCGGATTGACACTGTGCCAAGAAGCGTCTGTATTTTCCTGCTGTACTTGATATTTTTGGTCAGTTCATATTTGACTATGACCTCTCGGATTCAGATTCTGACCTCTGGGATAGCTGAGATTCAGGTTGTGCCGGTCACCAGGGAAGAAATTGCCCCTGCCTTGGCCTGGCAGAACCATGTTTGGAAGAAGAGTCGTGAGCTGCAGAACTTTATTGTTTATTGGGAAATAGCAGCTGCTTTATGGTGGTCTAGGTCCAGAGGTGTTAATTCACACTCTCCTTAGGAGTTGGGCTATTTTCCATTCCATCTAAACCCACGTGAGCATTAACTTCTGGACCTAGAGAATTAAATGTGGCTCTTCGCCTTACCAGTAGCACGCACCACTTAGGGTGCTATTGGCTTGAGAAATGGGAGGTTTTGTTGTACGAGTCCCCAGGGTCTCATGAGCTCTTTGTCCTTCCCTTACCCATCCCTATCAGCTTTCATCAGCCATTGAAAACAGTCTCCCTCCTGCTTCTGCAACTAGGTAAATTGTTAGTCATTTCCTCACTTTAAGCAGGAAGAATAGGTTAATTGCTTAATGAGCCTGAAATAATAACTTAATAAAACTCACGTATCAGAAAAACACAGCAAGGTTCATAGGTTTCGCTTAATTGGTCCAATTTTTCCATTAATTCTGTGGGTGCTTACAAATACTGCTCCATGCAGGGGGTGAGTTTCCATGGTGTTTCAGAGCAAACCAAAACAGTAGAGGAGAAAAGAGATTTAAAAGTGGGATTGCTTTTTAACTGCTGCTGAAGAACAGATTTTAATCACTAACTGGATGATCTTTCCTCATGACAAACTTGGTAAAATAATAATGCTTAAAATCTGGGTCTTGCTCAGTGACGTCCCAGAAAAATTCTACCGTTGGCCACGGTGGGAACCAACTTTAAAGAACTCTTTTCCAATCAGTTTGCCAAAACATCTCTACAGAGGTGTGCAGAGGAGATGAACAACATGCAAATAACATCCAAGACTGGTGAAATGGCCAGCAACTAACCTAGATACAGCTCTCCAGACGCTGCTTCAACCTATTGTGGGAATTCCTGTGGTATTTATTTTTTCTCACAGTCCTGCTCTGTGATTATGTGAGAACATCAGTTTTTCCTTTAAAGGTCCTAGCCCGAATGCTTCTTGGGAGAAGTTTGAAAAAAATTAATATTTTAAGGTTCAAAAAAAAGCAATCAAGGGAAAAAAAGAGAGAAAAAAAGTCCTGCTCAATATTGTTTGTTAAAAATGTAGTATTTCATCATGTTGGGAGGTTTAATTCATTCCTTTTTTTTAACACAATTTTAATCTTGGAAATTGCAACACTGCATAGCAACTTTCAAAGTTACTTTGGAGTAATGAAGTGACCATAGAATCTGTTCATTTTTCCTCCACCAAAGCAGGAAGACAATGGGCAGAGAAAAGAAAGAGCCAAACATTTCCGTTGCATTTCTGAATATTTCAATTCCTGCAGAAGTAGATGTTGTTGTGTTAATTGTCAAGGAACAGTAATTTACCCATTAATTTGGCAATGATCTGTTTCAGGAAAGGAACATTTATATATAAATGCATGTCTCTCTGCAAGAAACCAGTAATTTTGCAGCAAAATGCTAGAGCATATTTAATTATTTTCTTTCAAGTTAGATAGCTTTATCATAGAGAGTTACGCACCAGAAAGTCTGTGAAATGTCTGTAGTCATCTGTATTGTCCTTTTAAAGGAAATAGTAAGAATCATTAAGCCAATATATATGAAACACAAAACCAAATTCCTTGTCGTGACAGCTATGGAAACTTGAACATCTCTATAAGATACAAGTTAAGTTAATCTGGTCTTAAATTGTTATAACTGGCATTGACCAATAATCTTTTGCAAGGCATGCACACTCCTCACTTTTACTGAAAATAATAGGTAATATTTTCTGTTCCTTTAAGGCTGTCTGTGCTGTTTCAGAGGTAAAAAGTAAAGCTACGCCTTTTCCATAAGCTCTGTCATCGTGTTTCGTATTTGATGTTTTGAAGGGGAGTCTAGATTGCAAAAGGGTGGGATTTTTCTGGAAGACTGAGCAACTGGAAATAAGTGCTTTCTAGGGGTTGTTTTTCTGATGCACTAGTAAAGCTTTTTGTTGGAAGATTTATTCCATTATGACATGCGATTTTATTAAATATCAAGAGTTACACAGAGGGAAACCTCTGTTGTTGAAAACAGCAACAACATGTTTGTTTCTATACAACGTGTTCACTTTGCAGGCCACCCTCCTGCTCCAGCACAAACCGGTTCCTGCAAGGACTTTACTCATAACTTTGGGAGTTCTTGTGAAAATCAAAACTCCACTTTCTCCATATATTTTTGGTAAGAATTGACCACTTTTTGCTATCAAGATCAGAGGGAACCTGGGCTTAAATTTACCATTTGTGGTTCTGTTTTGTTGTTCCAGTGAATGCACTTTCCCTCCCTCTATCACACAGCAGTTCTGGACAGCAGCACAAATACGTTGCGCCGCTTGTAGCCTTTGGTGACAGGGCACAAAACTATGTCCATCCCCTGTCATGGGGGGTCTGCCAACACTGCGAAGGGAGAGCACGGCTGCAAGGGAGTCCTGTTGCCTTCTGCAAGGGCTGCTGCTGTTTTGGCTGGTTTTACTCTCTCTGTTAGCAAAAAAGTAGGTTGTAAAGAGTAGCTCTAAATAACTGCAGTGAGGGGAATGGGATTTGAGTTGAGGGATACTCTTAGTGTTCAGCTGTTCTTAAACCTTCCGTTGAGTTTATACATTTAAATATATTTTGATGTAAATTTTCCCTTTCTCTATTATTTTATGCTTTGAAGACCATGTATTGTTCAACTTGCTGCTGGGATAATATCTGTCCTCATATATGTACTTCTTTCTGCACCCTGGAAGTTAGAAGACTTTCCCAAAGGACCATCTATTCCTGCACATTCTATTTGTGATGTTGGTGTTCTCCAAATGCCCTGTGGTGCTTGGGCAACTCTGATAACGGGCCAAAGAGGGCCGTGCATGGAGCAGGGGAGGAGGGACTGCAGCGGGCGCCGCTGGTGCTAACATAATTCAGACTGGTAACGAGAACAAATGAGACTTTCCCAAAAAAAAGCAACACAAAAAAACCCAAAACAAACAAACAAAAAAACCCACCTAGTGTCAAGCTTTGAGAAAAGGTTCATTGATCTCAAAAGAGTCACAAATACCAATCATGAAAATGTCTATATTTGGACACAAATCTCACATTTTCTACGTCGTCGGGTTATGTTGTAAAGATTTTGATCAACTCTGTTATGCTACTGTTTACTTAGAATAATTTATATGTCACTACCTGAATATTTATTTATACCTTTACTTATAGTCAGAATTATATTCTCCAGAAATTTTTATTGAAACGGAATATGCTTCCTTTACAGGGAGATTGATGAGATCTGGAATTAAAGAATACAATCACATACCTATAAATAAAGTGAGTATCTTGTTTTGCCGAGTATTAAACCTTGAGACATTCTCTGATTTAATAATGTAGAACTAATACACACACACACATATATATATATAAACTTTTGTTTAGCTGTGATATCTGAAAAGTACCTCCCTTGTCACATGGTATCCTTGTAGAGAAATAGTTTTCTTGCAAATATAACCTGTCTGAGTTTCTGTACACATCATTGCATACTAATTTCAGAAACGCACCTCAGTGATCTGCAGCCACCTGAGTCCTGAATTTTTTATTTTAGATCACAACAAGAAATTTTATTACTGAATAGCAGGAGGAATTATAAAAGGGGAGAAGTCAAGCATCGTGTTCAGTCTCACTATTTCCTCCTCCATGAAAAGCTCTCTTGTGAAACTAAAATGTGTGCTGGTGGCATGTTATATGTTGCTTCTACAGAAGGACAAGTTGTTATTAAATGTGAGCCTGAGGCCAATACTACCATGGCTAGACTGTAAACAGCTACCCAGTACAGTTACACCAGTAAATCCAGTTACGACCCTGTAACTCGGATGAGAATTAACTAAGTGGATCCTTTCAGATGAAACTTGCCGTGTTAAGATGGGGATTATGTTGCTGTCACAGGAGCAGCAAAAAGACAAAATCTTCAGTTAAAAGTCCTTAAAGGAAACAATTGTCCCCAAGCAAAGCTCAGTGTTTCAATGTGCAGTGACTGTTTTTTCTTTTGAGACAGATGTTTCACATCGTATCATATCAAGAATCTTTGCAAGTCAGTCCTTGCTCCTTCTCTTTTCCAGCCAGGATGACATCCTGGTCATAATCTGAGGCAAATATCAGACCTTTTCTCCGGGCAGAATGTTCATGCTGAGTCTGGACTGCTGCAGCCCGTTTCTGATGCCCGGCTTCTCCCTGAATAACCCAGAATGGAGAATTTCCTCTGTCATGGAGGAAGCTGCAGCGTGTTCTTCTCTTTGTGCTCAAATGTGCATTACTGAGGCAAATCTTTTAGCTAGAGGGAATCATTCTGTGGTTGCCTCCTTGAATTTTGAGGACTATATATAATATTTTGCCTTCTTTTGAAGCACTAGCCTGTCCTAGGAAAATGGAATGAATGAAGAAAACAGGGATTTCTTAAAAGATATGTCCGTACCACAGCAGCCTAGATGTAGTCATAACATTATTTAGTCTTCTTTTCTCTCTGGTTCAAATGGCCAAAAGGAATGGCTTCTTACTTCTCCAGTTCTTGTTAACATAAGTCAAAATGTTGGCAGGAAAGACATCTGCAGGGAACATGCAATAACCCGGGAAGATGAAGTTGCAGCTGGGTGGGTGGTGTGACAAGTGCTGTATGAGTGAAGAAAGCAGAAACAACAGAAAGAAATGAACGGTCTTTCGTAGGAGCGGGGATTCTCCAAAAATCCCTCTTTGTTTGCTGAATGTTTGTGACGATTTTTGGTGCCTGGCAGATGTTAAAAACATTTCCTGGCACCTGAGGACCTGCTCCAGAGGAAGTTGTCCTGAACATTAAAGCTGATAATTAATTGGAGTTGAAAATCCAATTCTGATTTGTTTGGTGTGTGTTTTTTAAATTTGTTTGTGTTTTTGTTTTTGTTTGCTGGTGGATTGGTTAGTTGGGCTTATTTGGTTTATTGTTTGCTGCTGTTCTTATTTTCAGGTATCTAATTTATATCCTTTAAGTATTTTGGGTGGGTGGGAGAGGTTTTTTGATGACATCTGGCACAAGTTCTTTCTTTGACCAAGCTCAGTGAGAATTTATGGTATTAGTTCCTCTGTGATGTTTTTGGGGTTCTCGAGGTAATGAGTTGTAGCCATCAGCCTGCAAAACCAGTACCCCCTTGCCACAGGGCTGAGGGGGCAGAACTAACATCATTGAGGGGTGATCAACAATGGATAAAGGTCCCTACTCGAGGTGGCAGGAGACCCCCTCCACGGCCCACCTCACCCCTACCAGTGGCCACGTCCAACAGGTACGAGGCCCTGCAATTAGCAGACCAGGTAGAGGAGGTGGTGAACCAAGGCCCAT
>JAWLRI010000115.1:463398-493026 GCA_034781795.1 Crypturellus tataupa | reverse complement strand
GGGGGGTTGGACTAGATGACCTCTAGAGGTCCCTTCCAACCTTAGGCATTCTATGATTCTATGATTCTATGAACAGGATTTTGATGTGTTTAGTCATTATTATGGAACTAAAAGAGGACATTGTGCTAAAAGAGGACGGGTAACCTTATGCTGCACACAGGCATCCTAAATGAATTTGAAGAGAACAAACCTTTCTCCTTCTCCTACAGATTAAATCCGGACACTTGTTTCATGGAAATCAGCCAAGTTTTGGCACTTGTCAAGAGATACAGTGATGCCAGTTGTCACGGCTGATGGGCAAACCTAGGTGAAATGAAGATGGAAGGAATTAAGCAACAGTAACTTTCTACGTGTGCTCAGGTAGTGTTTCCATTGCACTCTAATATGGTGTAAATGTAAGCCTTGGGAGGGACATTTGATGATTTTGGAGGGAAATGTGCCACTTCAATATTGGTTCTAGACTGCCATCCCATTTAGGGAACAGTAGGCAGGATTTCTTCCTGCAGCTATCTCGGGTTTGGACTTATCTTGCAATCTGAGCATTAGCCCACAGTCCACAGAGCCACATTAGAGGCTGCTAAATTAGCTGGTGCTTACAGCAGTGTAACCTTGGCAACAAGGAGGTTAGTGGACACGAGATCTGTGAATTTAGGTAGTTTTGTGGCCTGCATTGACATTAAGGCTGCCATAGCAACACTCCTGGCTGTGGCAGAGCCAGCTGATTTAAAGCCAACATGGGTAACTTGTCATTCCTGAAGAATGAATTTCATGATAGACGCAATCTTAAATATAGTGGAAGTCCAACAGTTCATGAGGAGTGAATTTGAAGCGGATCCTTGGAGCATGCCCCAGCATTAGGTGGGTGTAACTGAAGCGATTGTCAGGATAAAGAAAGGCAACGTACCTGGTGCAGGTGAGCACTGGGACCATTGTGACCAGGCTAAACATAAATTCAATTTTTTTGTAGCTGAAAACTAGTTTCTACTGCACTAGTGAAACTAATTTTCACCTGGTAAAAGAGGATTACCAAATGGGTCATCCCATTTGATCTCTCCTTGATCTCTCCTTGAATGGGTTTTCTGAGATCTACTGACTTGCTTGGTATCACTATCCTGTGCAGGACATACGTATGCCATGAATCCTCAAGCTACAGCTCTGCACTCATAAACTCAGGTGTACAAATATACATTATAGAATGCCAAGATTAAAAAGCAATTCTAGAAAGGGAGAAAACTTGACATTGTAGTAAAAACCCTAAGCAGCAATGTTGGGCTGGTTGTTGTATGTTGTAATGTATGTCTTCGAGTTTTTAAAAAAAATACCTCAGTTGAGTTGTTTTATTCTCTGATTCATACCTGGATTTCCTAGCGATTAACATACTGCTCAAAATCATATTACTGTCAACCCATGGTGCAGCTATCACAAATCAGCTTGTAAAATAAAAGAATGAACAACATCTTATGAGTGCACGTTATAGAAATTAAATCCATTGTGTTTTTAGCCTTAATTAGCTGGGAGAGCGGGAGGATTCTAGTAATTCAAGGCCCATAAGGATGCAACAACAGCAATTTCTTGCATTTCTGAAGCTCTGTGGTAGCACTGTGGACTAGGTGGAAGTGATTTTCATGGCTTCTCAGCAGCTCCAGCTGTTGAACACACCAAGTGTTATGATTTCCTTCCCAGAGTGAGCCATCCATCACCATAATGCTCTGGATCTTACATTCTCTGCTGATGCATTCCAAGCATCACTCCAGTGTGTTTAACACCCCGAAAACCAGACAACCTGGCTATTTTACACTGAATTTATACTTTCACCACATCATCCGGATTCCTAGACGTTGAAGCTTGGCTTTGGTCACATAGGCAATCTGTGTCAGAAAAGTTTTGGTGGTCACTAGGATTTTTTACCATGGAGTTCTGGAGGAGGAGGAATTGTGGCAAATGTCCCTCCTCGGGCATGGTGTTGTCCGTCTGAAATCTGGGCTGCCTGTTAGCCCACAGGACAGTACACACACGGAAAGAAAAGGGTTCAATGTTAGGATCCAAAATCATGGCTAGAATTGAGCAGTTGGAGTATTGCCCTCTGTCACAATGTTGTGTAACACTGTCTGATTAAATACAACACTTGTACTTAAGTGCAAGGTCTAATATTTGTATTTTTATAGCTACTTGTAATTCATTTCTGCTTAGTACCTTTCCAGTTTTTAATGATTTGAACTATAAGGCACAAAATGTTCAAATTCCATGTTACTTTGTCAGGCTTTTGGTCCAAACAAGTGTAAAATAACTGTTAAAAGTAAAAATAGGGTTACATTTTCACTAATGACCCTGTTACTCAGTTTTGTGAATAACGTGAAAGACTAATAATAAGGTTGATGATGTATGTATAGTAATTGTCATGCCATTTTTACTCTTTTCCTATATTCTTATGCTACAATTTAATGTGTTTCTGCTCAAGTCAATTCAATTTATCAGTAGGCAAAAGGCATGAAGTAGTGTTGATTTGCTTTGGATCTACTTAGAAATAAACGGGAAAACTCAATTTTCAAGTTCTTTTTTTTTCAATCAGACACATATGAGAAGAACAATAACTGAATTTTAAGATGACAGTGTTTACAGAGATATATTATAGATAGGGCTGCCATGGAACATCCTGTTTAAGCTGAAGCCTTGTTTCATAGAGGCCAAACGCACTTATCAGCTCTGATTCTTGACACTCAGGTCTACTTTGTAGATAGTTTCTGCATTGCCTTCGAAATCTGTGGTCAACTTTAGGTTCATATTGAGAGCCCAGATCCTCCAGTCAGTTGCCCCTATCTACATTCAGCAGCTGAACCTGGATGTGAGCCAGTCTCATCAAGCCTTCGTGCCTCTGCCCAGTGATCTTTCTGTCCTGGACTGAGTTATATCCAACACAGTCAGTGCAAACTGTCCAGGGACTGAAGGGCAGGAACAGCCAGAGTTACTAATTGCTACTTCCAATAATTTTGCATCTTCCTAAGCAAATAGCTCTGTGAACAGCTGGATAGCATGAAGACGCCCTTGTTTGGATCACAGGAGCCGATTGTAAAATTCTATCTTATTTCTTCCTCAAACTGGTTTTCTTTTCCCTTTCTGAATTTTTATGTTGGTCCCTTCACTCTGTGGATAAAGCGTTTCCCTTTTCCTCCATCTCTTTCTGCAGGGGAGTGTGTTCTTTCAGCTAGTAGTTGTTGTGCCTTCTCTATATATTCTTTACTGAAGAAAAGAATGCCTGGTGCAAGGCATATAGACCCCGACCTGCTGAACTGAATCTGGGCACCTGCTCAGCCTCTGCTAACCTGAGCAGTGCTCAGCAGCCTCGAAACCTCTCCACATCCTGTTCACTCAAGTCGTAAATTACACTATGGAGCAACCTGAAAAACATGGAAAGCTCAGGGAAAGTTGAGATTTATGCTTCATTGGTGGTTACTAAAGAAAAATTCCAGGGAGTTTGCTGTGTTGAGAGCTTTAGAGAGGAATTTTGCCCATTCTCTCATTAATTTCACACTAAATGTTCATAGCAAACCATTGTGGATTTTAAGTACAGCATAAATAATGAGCTTTGAAGTCTAAATATGCCAGATAAGTTCATAGCCAGTGACCATCAAGTCCTGGCTCATGCCAGTCCTGCCAGCAGAACTCAGCCAGGTGATACTGCTGAGGCCAAATAGCCTTTAGAAAATAATTTCTGCTCTTCCCTGTTACCTGAAGAGGTAGCTGTGCAACCCTTGATGATTTTGTGGTTGTTGTTCTGTACATTTCTTTTCTGACAGTGTGCTCCTTGTTTAACCTTAAGTATTCAGAGAATTTATCTCTGCTGAAAAACAGGGGAAGAAGAAAAAAGAAGGGACAACTGAAGTGGAAACACTTCAACAACAAATGACACAGACGGGAAAACTATGGGAGTTGCTTCAGGATCACGCTTGGGTCTCTATGATTAAAAGGTATCCAGCCAGCAGAAAACAATGAAAAAGATGTAAGGATGAGGATAAAGATAAAACATGTTCTTATCAAAAACAAGGATGAATTACTATATGCAGTTTGTTCTTATGAATATCTTAAAAAAAAAGTCTTGAAGGAGTTGGAAAAATCGATGCTACTTTTGACAATGTCAGAAGTATAAAAGAAGGCAGATTTTTCTTCCATCATTCTGATCTTTGTAGAGCTAGATTGACATTTCTTATATTTTGGACTCTTAGCTAATATTCGTAATTAACTTGATTAAATAGCTAGTGTTAGCAGTAGTATTATTCTAACTTGAATTTTTATTCTAATTTGAATTCTAATTTGAATTTGATAGCAAAGGCAGTTCTGACCTGGAAAAAAGTGAATCAGGTTCACATACATTATGGTAAATTACATTAAAGCTACACATTTACTTGTAATTCAGCATTTGCATAACTTTTTATCTTTAAAAGCAGAAATTACCTTCTCTAAGTGTTAACTCTTTCAGTTTTTGTTTGTACCAAATCTGGAGGAAACAGAAGCTTCAAACTCATTCCTAGAATTATATCAGAGAACTGGTGGCAGGATCTCAAAATTACCAAAATTCTGAATGCCAAGTTTACAGCAAGTGAAGAATGCAAGTCTTTGTAGAATAAAATGATTAAACACTTGGTTTTCTCCCTGTCCGCACTGGCAGAGGATGCTGACGGACATCCTTGGGAGAGTTGGTAGTGGTTCCACCAAGGAAACGGAGTTATTGGATCACTACAGCATGTCAAGGATGTGTGCGTCGGTCTGCTTGGCCTCTATAGATTACTGTGTGAATAAATGGTGTAAATGCTCTGATATGGTTTTATTTCCATTGCTAAAGAATTTTACTTTGTCCAAGGTAATTTACTATTTTATCAGATTGCATATAAGAACTTCCTAGAAGATTAAAAAGCTAGAAATGACAGAGAAGATACCATATAGGGCTTATTAGTTTTCTTTCCTATATGTCTCTAAGAAAAATGTGTCTGGCAACCTGGGGAAGTGTATTGCAAAGAAACGTGTTTAATAGACAGTGGCCAGTCAGAAAGGTTAATGTCCAAGTTAAACGGTTCGAAAAGCAAAGAAAAAAGTACAGCAACTTAATGGATTGGAAATTGGTTAAAGGGCAAAAAAAAAATCATAATCACAATCTTTAATCTCGCAGATGTCTTTGTATTACACACTCATCAGAAGTCCCCTCAATAAAGTACATGGATGTGTTTGGAAAAATCAGTGTGTAATGGGTATCGGTGTAAATGGAGCCCAAGATGACAACACTTGAATGCTTGGGTGTTATATTTTTATTCAGAGAGGACTATAAAATGTCAGGTAAATATATTCAGGTTGGAGCAGTCAGAGAAACTACCTCACAGTTATGCACTTGGGAACTGTCGTGGTTTATCCAGTCTTCAGAGGCATACATGGGCACAACCATTCCGTGATGTTTAAACTTGGGTTTGATGAGGAAAAATCCTATTAATTTACAGAGATAAAGTAATCCTGTTAATTATTGTAAACTTTAATCCAGTTAATTGTGAAGTCCTGGAGACATTCCACCATCTTCAGCAACCTCCATAACTTTGTTGTTAGAGACTGCTGATGCTCCACTTTAACTTCCTAAAACCTAAGATGATTAGCCTAGTTAGGGTAGTATTACACACTTTAAAACCCAGTAAAATATAAAGCACATAATTTACAGTGTAGTAAAATGCTTAATTTACAATCCACTGTCGTTAATCTACCATCTATTGTTATCTTTTCTCAAAATTGAGTAACCTTAATGAAGATCAATATCCATACATACTGCCATGGGAAAATAATTGAGATATTGATCCCTCTGGATAGGTATTAACCCCTCTCAACCTCAGTAGACTTTTCCATTCGGACTGAATTTGCTCTCAGTGAGGCCCCAACATCAATATATCTCCATATGGAGAGGGGTCAATCTCAAACAATGTCTTTAATCGATAAAGATTGAGAATGATAAAGATACTGCTATTGATCTCTCTTGATAGGCATGGTTACCTCTCCATCTGGAGATGGATCGAGGCCTCTTCAGTTCTTTCTCTACCAACAGGGTATCAACAGTTCTGTCGAACTATCAATGATAAGAATTATGGACAACTATTTAGCAGGGATTGACATCACTGGGCATGTTGAATTTTGATTCTTGGACCAAACCTTGCCCTGGGTACATGCCACTGACCATCAGCCTTGACCATTCTCAGTACTGGGAGGCCTCTATGAGGATATATGTATTTATCTGCAGGGGATGAAATATACAGCGGTTGGTGCCTATGGATAGATATCACTTCCTCTTGATCTTATCTGGCATCCCAAACTTTTGCTCCAGTACTGATTTTGCTGTTTATTGTCACCAACAGACATTGATAGTTGTCGATGTGGAGGGACACATGCCTATCCAGTTCCATCCCTATATCCTATTGCATACTGTTCTCAGACTTTTGGCTTTGTTATTAAACTTTTTTTTTTTAATGTGTGTTTTCTCAAGTCATTCAAAGTACTTTTAGAGAAATAAGTTTAATGTCATGTAGATAAGGTTTTTAAATCTATTTGATGCACTTGAGTGCAAGTCTAGTGATGTACTAGGCTTAGTTATCACATCTTACATCATAGAATTTCTTGTGTTATGTTTTACAGAAGCATGCTCCAAAAATGTGTTAAATAAATGAAAGAAAGCAGTAGCCTAGGTTTGTAGAAGAGAATAATTTCAAGAGGAGTGTTTAAAGAAATGGCATTTTTAGCTCTAAATGAAAATATTAAAAATCTGAGAACAAGAAATTCGTAAAGATTGATGGTACTTTAGGGAAAGAGACAATAAGCTAATGGGGGAAAAAAAAACCCCAAACTCCTAAGAGTTAGAAATGTCTGCAATTCACTAAGAATAAGAAAGAACTTGTGACACTATGCATATTTTGTTTTTTTTTTTCTCTAAGTGCATAGTAAAGGCAGAGTTGCATGAATAAACACAGAAAGCAGCTAAAGTATTCCTAAAACAATTCATGTTATCCTCATAGTTTGCTGAATTCCTATCTTTTAACCTTACAGTATAGGTTTAAGTGGCCATTAAGGAACGTCAGGAAGAGTGTGTCATACCCAGGAGGTGCTGGGCTGCTCCTGGGCTGCCACAGGGATCCTGAGGGCAGAATCAGCTGCAGTGATGGGGAGCCCTGTGCCCTGTCCTACATGTGCTCACCCCGTGGAGGCTGGTTTTCCGTGCGGACTGCAGGGGTGTGTTGTAGTATAAGTGATTCTGCAGTCACAGGGTCAGCCAGTGTGTCAACATCTTCCTCCTTTTTAAAGTTCTGTTTAATTTTCAGATTCTGTGGCTGAAACAAGACCTGAAATTACGTTCAAAAGAGGCTGATAATTGCTTTGGTATATGTTGGAGCACGTTTCCTCTAAAAATCCATTATTGCCTGTTTAAAAAACAGGGAAACATGGTGGGAAACAAACCCACTATGCTTCACAGCCTAAGTTTGCTTGTTTGGCCATCTCTGCCTCTGCTTACATGAGCTGAAAATATTATTATTATTATCATTTGATACAAATCTCCTTTAAAATATTAATAATTTAGAGAAGCTTAAGCTTAAGTATCAATTGAACAATTTCCTTTCCTTTGACTCTTTCTCCTTGGAAGGGAGCTCAATGTAGAAGCAATCCAGAGTACAACAATTTTGATTCTTGTCCTGATACTTCAGCATGCAAATGAAATTGAGCAGATATTTAGATTAACAATTACTGAATTTATAACGGACTATCACATTACATATATTAGCAATAAGTATTAACAAAAATACAAGAAACCTTGCATATGCTGAAGTCATACATGACATGAGCAAGTGAAAAGATCTCTCAGCAGTTGAAATTTCATGTTTTCCCTTTTAAGAGAGGTGCAAACCAGATGGCTATTTATGTTTTTTTTCTTGCTGTTCCAAACAGGAAGGGGACTGGGCCAGTTAGAGCTGACTTCAAGGCCTGCTTGGATCCACAAGAGTAAATCTGAAGTCTTAGCAAAGCAAGGAATATTAACCACAAATATTGTTGTGTTTTGGAACTACAAGTGAGGAAAAGATCTAGAGGGATCTAAGAGGAGAGATGATTTCAGTGTCCCTTTTTTAGTGAGCTGGGATGGTTTTTTCAGTGCAAAATTTTCCTCTTAGCTATGTTTTCATTATATTCAATCTAAAATTCTGACCTGTATGGAGCAATTCCTCATCTACTGATTTTTAATTTACTGTACTCATAAGTTGCCAGTAGATCTCTCGAAATGGTAGGGTTAAGCTTTTCTTGTTACCTTTCTCTATCTTGGAATACTTTCTGTTCTTTGATGGTTTAACCCAGTTTTACGTTTAGCATTGAGTAGGCCAGGGAAATTGGTGTTTAAGACACCCAAGGATTTTTCAAGGTCAATTAAAATCCCACATCCCACTTATTTTCAATACTGTTTTATATTTTTTCTGCTGTTTTGAAAATATGTTGTTTTTAAATAAGTTTCTGAATGAGCGGAACTAAATTCTGGTGTCAGCCCTGAAATAAGAATATAAATAAAACCATGAAAACCTTGCAACTTCTTGTCTATACATAAATGTCCTGGATGATCAGAAAGGTCTCAGAATGGTATTTGTCTAGGTATGTGAAGTAAAAAATATATAGAATATCAGTAACAACCACAGCCTTATTTTAGCTAATATATTAATTTACATTATCATGTCAATTTCTGTCTCCTGTCAATATTACTCATTGCTACTTTTGGAATCCACAAGTGAATTTTAGGGATGCAGCTAGAGACAAGGCAAAGAGTAGCTAGTAATAAGAAAATTATTGGAATTATTGGGCTGTCCACAACATCCCACAACAAAGGATCCAGTTACCAAAATTATAGTTGTTTATGAGGAACCTCTCAGTAATACTTGACCCTTTCTACCAACTTGAGAGTATTATCTATCTACAGGAAGGCACAAATACCCATCAAATAAGTACAAAACATTAAGAAGAGATTACATTTACAAATAAGTAGGTTGGTGATGTTTTATGATGGAGATAATTCTAGAAATTGTGATTTGCCCTTTCATCTCAGCGAATAGTTAAATCTGATACTTAAATATGACGTGCTGAGTACAAAGGCTGTAGTTCAAGAAAGCTGAAAAATTTCCCCACCAATCCCTATTTGATTCTCTTCTCTTCCCTTTTTTTGAGTTATATTTAATTCAGAACAGTTAAACTCCTTATTTTAAGAAAATGGTGGTTTTGCCACCCTATGATTTAACAAGAAGCTTCTGATGCTATATTTTCTTGCATCTAATCCAGATATTTATTTGTAATTGCTGGAAGGCCTTTGAGCTCCTCATAATCCCATTGTCAAGGATCTAATTCAGAATCCTTCATGTCTTTTATAGTTGCATTTTTTTCCTATAAACTCTTTCTTTGCTATAAAGCAGTTGCTTTCCTTAAATAATTGAATGTAGTATTTGTTGATTTTATGTGGATTTAGTAAATGTAAAATACACTATAACTGAAGGGTTTTGTGAAATAACAGGAAGTATTTCTCACTGTAATAAGCATTCCCATTCCATACTACATGTAGGATATATTCTAGCTTGTTTCTTTGCAGCCTATGTAGTGACTTTCCTTTATTTCCCATTGCATACCTTATCCATGTGTATTTTTTGTGGATTGTGGCCTACCAATGTCAGGCAGAATCTTTAGGACTTTAACTTAGTCGAGTTCTGCTCAAGTTGTTGGGGTGAGTTTTATCAAAGGGGCTTTCTGTCTTTACACAGAGTGCCTTTTCATGTGGTTATCATATTCTGGATTTGTTGACTTTGCAAGTATCAAGGAGTGTTTTCTTATACTGTTTCCTGAGATGTGGTCTGAGTGGAGGTGGATTACGCTTTTTGGGGGGAGTTAAAAGCTTGCTGCTGTTTCAGTTAATGTTGTTGGAATTTGTGAGTATGGACAGACAGGTCTGTCCAGGATCAGCACAAAAAATAAGCCCTTGTAATAGTTTTGATAATTTTTAACAATCATTCTAACCTCTATCAATTCTTACTTCAGCAAAGTTTTGCTGAGAGTTTTGTGCGGGAATAGGCATTAAAATCTTGTTCTGTTATGATACAGTCAAAATACACATATTGTAGCAATATCCTTTTGTAAATGGGGTTCTATGCAAGTTAATATGATCCTCCATCCTCAGCTTGTGCTCCCCAAATTCAGGGTTTATGAATGTGTTACATGTCTTCCGTATTTGCCTATCTGTTTCTAGTTCCATTTGAATGCCAGTTTTTCGTAACAGAAGTGCACATTAATGGGCAGACCTACTGTGTAACACTCAGTGGGAATATAATAGTTGTACAAACAAACGATATAACGATACCAATGAAATTGTTGAAAATACTGTGTAATAAGGGAAGAAGTTAACGGGAAGCTATGTAATGTGGTAATATATTCCTGTTGTTGAATACAATTGTTTATTCATGATGCCTGTGTGTAGTTGCTACAAACTAAATTAATAGGATGATTTTTGCTGTTGAAAAGATTCACATATTTAAGCATTTTTAGTAGCTTAAATAGATTTGAATTAGTTTTGAAATCTCTAGATGACACTGTATTATCTGGGATGTTGAATTTAAGAGGGGGTATCTTGAAATATCTTCAATCTAACTGATTTTATCAGGCCTTGGTTTTGGTGGAAGAAGGAAAAAGAGATCAAGAGGGAGGAGAGGGCAATGAGAAACATTATGAAACTTAGAGGTGTAAATGATCACCAGAAATTAATGATTGACTCCTTTAGATTATTCTGATATCCCATACAAACAACCAGCTGGGTGTTTTTATGGCTTGACAGTAGATTTAGTTGCATTAAAAAAAATAGAGATAGAAGCTTTGAAGAGTTCAAATATATGCTGGAGGAACTAAGTCTGTGTTCTAAGAAAATTACCAAAGAAAATTCTTCTAGCACATTATATATTTCAAAGATGTTTATCCATTTTTTGAAGTAGTTTATAACCAGGTGGTGCTTTAAGAAAAATGTGTTAGTCATAAAAAGGAAGATTGTTTGCTGCTTTTTTACATTCAGACTTGATAAATGTTAGCGCTATGTGGAAATTGCACTCTGTATGTCTCAAATAAATATTGAAGATTATTACTACTGAAGATATATAAAACCAAGAGTGCAAATGTTGCTGAACTGACCCCGATACCAGTTGGCTGGGCTTCATGTTTCCTGGTAACTCAGCTAAAGCTCGTTTTGGAGGTACCATTCTCTGAGGCAAGGCATAATTAGTAATTGTTTAACCCTGAGAAATATTACCTGCAATTCCCATTGAAATGTTGAAATTTTGAGTTCTGCTGAAAGAAGGAAAGAGCAGAAAGGTGTCTTCACAGTGTTCCCTGAAGGGAGACGCGAACGCCCGCGCCCACCCTAGCGATGTACGGGGATAGAGGACGCGATAGGCCCACGCCCCTCTTCGAGTCCCACAGATGTCCCAAGGAGCATGCCCTTTTCGGTCCCCGGGGTATCCCGACATGATCTTTGTTTCCCCTGGTTCAGATTCCCTTCCCAGGGCCCAAGCTTTATTCACCTCCCGCCAGCCCTGGGGGAGGGCCCCACTCACCACTCCTAGGCTAGTTGAAATAGATTGGGTGCAAGCAGAGTCCCCTCCAAATACGCTCAGCTTGGCGGCCTGATGCAGGCCCTAAGCTGGTATCCCATACGAGTATTAGGGAGAGGAACAACTCCAGCCAGTATCCAGAAACAGGAGCCAAGGAGCCAACTTTATTGAACAGGTAAGGAACTTATATAGGTAAAACGGGGGGAGGAGAGTAGGTGGGGAAAGGGTAGGGAGCCGCAGCTGATTGGTCTGGAACCCGTTGCTGGGCGGGAGGCCAGGAGCGGCAGAGCAGTCCTGGCCCCCACCCTTGGGGTTCCAGACCCTTCTGCGCATGAGGGTCCTGCACGTAGCCCATGTCAGGACACATCCCCGCATGCGCAAGGGCAGAGAGGTCGTACAGGGGGCACCGTGATTGACACGGACCCCCCTGTACAAGGTCCCTCTGCGCCTGCTCAGATCTGGGTTTACCCAAAGGGCACAATATGTCCCAATGGGGCCCGAATTCCCTGTTTTATCTCCCAACAGTTCCCCTCAGAAGTTCTACTTTAGATGGTCTTAATGAGAGCTAATTTCTGCTTCTCTGTTTTCCTTCCAACGTGGCATAATGCAGTTGCTCCTGCACTGGACCAAAAGTGAAGAACCTTTAAATTATTATTTCCTACAGCCCCAGTCAAGCATCAGGGTTCACTATTCAAGCTACAGAGCAAAACCCAGAAGAAAACTTGCCAATATTAATATTCTGCTGTTATTGCCAGTCGTTAAAGTCATGTTTAAATTTAGCATAGTGCATGTGGAGAGCACTGCTGGGCAGATGAGGTAAAGCAAATTTTCCACCTTGTGAAATGAGTGCTTATTTCCTTTCTTTTGAACATCCTACAAAAGGAGAGGAAGGTGAGTAAAATTTTATGGCAGTTTCTTGCTTCTCATCAGTTCTTTTTCATGGCTCAACAGTTTAAAGGGCTTTTTTAAATCATGGAGGTACTGAAATGCTGTCAAATGTGAGAGATAGATGTTAACGATGGCCAGGGTACAGAAGAAAGCTCAAAATATTAATAACGTAACAATCCATGGCCAAATCCTGAACTTGGTAATATCATTGGGAGCTTTCTGTTTGCCTTAAATGTGATAAAGTTCTCTGGGCACAAAATATGCATCTCTGCCAATGCTAAAGTCTCTGTTTGCTGAGATTTAAATGGAAATTTAGAATCAGAATCACAGTGTTTCTAAGCCAAGGATGTTATTGCTGTGACATTTCTAGAAGGTACGAGAAAGCAGAGGGACTGCTGATCACCTTGCAGTCCTGTGCTGTGCTGTTAAGTAACAAAGAAGTGAAAGGAAAATCAGCAAAGTGAGTTTTCATTAAACAAATCAGGAGTTTTAAAAGTAGAAGTGAAATAAAGATATTAAACTGAATATAAAACTGAATATAAAACTGAATGGTCAGTGAAAGCGTGCATAACATAACTAAACTTGCTTATTCAAAAAATATATGAAGCATTTTCCAAGACCTAGAAAAATGGAAAACATTTACGGACTTTGAATCCGGTATCTGGAGAAACTGTACTGTGTAATGAGATATCTTCGTTAATTTTCTGGTTCCTAATCTTACACCATACAGCTATTTGCCTAATAATCATACATACATAGAAGGTAATCATGTTATTTTTTTCCAAGAGATGAAGTAATTCAGCTGCACGTCTGTGGCTCCTAATTATGCCATTGGAACTGGAATTTAGATATGAGATCTGATGGCTGAAAAGAATACCTGTTTAACAGCAGTAGAATAAACAATAGGAGAAATGAAATTACTTACATTTTTCAATACTGCAGTACTACAGCGAGGCAGTGATTAGCCAAGCTTCTTATTTTTAATTAAAAAAGATAAATCATCATCATTATATTCCATGATTTGGCTTTTCAAGCAAAACAAATAAAATAGTTTCTGCTACTATTTATACCGTTAATTGAAGGCTGCAAATGACAAGCGGTTTCAAAGAACTAAATGAGTTTCAGAACATTGGGGGAAATGATGGGAGACAGGAGAGGGTTCTGATGTGCTTCTAGAAAGAGGAATGCCTCAATGTAGCAAGGGAAATGAAAAAATCTATATGTAGCAAATTGAGTAAATTCAAAAGATTTCAGAAACTAGACGGAACTCCTGAACAGTACAAAAAAATTGATACTGTTCATTTTATCGATTTTTTGCCAGTTTATCAATCTGAGGTGGTTCCTCCTCACCCTGTGTAAGGGAAGGCCCTTTGAGCTTCTGGGAACTGCTTTGCTTTAGCAACGATGTAGGTACCACGTCTTATCGTCAAGCAGCTAGTGTGTACCATTTGTGTGTGATATTGAATAGGAATATGAAAAAAAAAAAACACTTCTTTTAAAAATGTAGTAATAGGATAATTCTCAGACATACTGCAGAAAGAAGCTCAGGAGCACACCCAGTGAAAAGAGAGGGAGAAGCAGATTATTGTAGCAGATTAATTTCCTTTTCTAGTGGAAGGAAATGTGAAAAAATAATCCTGGAAGGTAGTAAATGATGCGGTCTCCTGAGTCCCAGAAATGGGCACACCAGAACCACTGATGTGAAAGGCACAGCTTTGTCTGTAGGATCTGTGCCACATTCCCATTCCCTCTCGGCTCCTATTCCAGAAAGCAGCTGTGCTCCTGTGCTCAGGAGACTCCTCTGAATTGGTTCTTCCCCTGGAAAAAAGCTGCCAACATTGATCATGCCAAGGAGGCTGCACACTTATTTTTCTTGCAGTTTAGTAGCTAGATCATCCTATTTGATAGACACATAATGATTTCTCCAAACACTTAGCAAGGTTAGTTTGACCATTAGATGAAATAAAACACTCCCTGGCCTGTTTTAATTTTTCAGGTCTGACTGTTGGTGCAGTGTCTGTCAAGATAATTGCCTGGGCTAACACAGCTGTACTCATTCTCCATCCAGTGGACTCCTGTTCATTGCTTTTAAGGCAACATTTAATGCTTTCTGTTTTATATAAAATGTGGATCTACTTTGTTACAACTTCATTAATACACCCCGCTTACTCTCTTAGGTGATGAACAGGGGTGGTTGACAGGCAGTGGAGCTTTCAGTAGTGACCTAGTGATTTTCCAGAGTGGAAGTTGTAAGTTCCATGAGTCTTGGCTGGAAACTGGCCATATAGGTACATAGAGGCTGTCTGCATCTACGTATGCTGTGGATCTCCCTAGGGCACTAGCAGCATCCTGCAACTACCCCAGGCAATGTGAAGATAACGCATGGTCAGAGAAAGTTCAAGCCAAGACTCACAGAATTTAGCACTTTGGAATATACCAAGTCTGTCAGGCTTGGATCAATATATTTAAGTAAGAGAGTCTGAAATTCCAGCCTTGGTCCATAGGTTCAACACAGAAAAAGCGCAGGTGCAGCAGAAGCTCCACTGCCTATAAATTAAGTCCATAATCGAGGTGCCTGGACAGTCACAGGGGTCAATGTATCCTGTGGTTTAAATGAGATTTGCTAGGGCGCTCATTTTATTTATCGTGGCATCTCAAGGACTGCAGAACAATAAAAGAGAACAATCCTATGTGCAGTAGAGCTGTTTTATACAATTTTCTTGGCACTGCTGGGTTCAGAGCATTCTGCTCTGAATAAGTGTGCTGCTCGAGTACATTTTCACATTGCAAGCTGCTGGGTTAGGTGTGCTGTGATGATAGAAGATAATAGGTCCCACACTGTTGAAACTGTGTTTTTTAATCATCACAGAATGTCTGACACCATTTTCTTTCTGCCTTGGTTGTATGTCTCTACATAGAACCTTCCAGTGTGAATAATTTCAGTAATCTAGAGCGGTTCTGAGTTATCAATGTATTCACATCTCTGAAATTTTTAATATTCCAGCATTGCTTTTTGCACATTCATATTTTTTAAAAAATATGGTTTTCATTTGTGTCATATGTGTATGGTTTTCAGAACAATATGGAATTTATCCCTAAGTTTGAAGTATAACTTGTAGACTAGATAGATATTTTACAGTCTTTTATTATAGAATATATAATGAAGCTACCCTTTAAAATAATTTCATATATATTTTTAAATGATATAGTAATATTTGATTATCCACAGGACAGAAATCTTTTAATTATAATTCTTTTTTTGATAGCTGGTTGATCCACAAAGCATAGCTCTTCTTGCAATAAATTGAATAATCATATATTTAGAAATTTGCTTTATCTAGTTTACAGAAAGTATTATTGGGCTTCAGTACACAGTGATCTAAGATTTTTTTTAATTGCAATTATTATCTAGATGTGCTTGTCATTTTCTGGCTTAACAATTATTAGTTTCTGCGCAAATGTACAGGTAGACCATAATAATATATTTTTTTATTTTAAAAAATAAATCTGTTCTACTGATTCAATAGTTTTGAATAGTTTTCCCCTTTGTGTAAGAAAGAAGGCAGAGGAACGCTGGGATGATGCATTATGTTATAGTCTCCTTATCTGCAGAAGAAGGATTCCATAAATCCCTCACAGAGTACTTTTTTTTTGTAAGATCTCTTGTCCCAAGTTGTCTATTGGACTTTGGGGATCTATTAACAGTAATAAAACAGCATTCCGTGTCTGCAGATGGCTGAACATGAAGCACTGTGCGGTCGGTGAAACCGAGGCACGGAAAGCCGAGGAGGTGGCTGTGCTCAGTTCTTTCCTGCTGTCCTTCTTCCCTACTTTTGCAACCTGGTGGTAGCTGGAAAACTTGTGTTACTGAGTTGGAAGGACAGTTGTAACTTCTAGTGTTGTGCTACCTGGAGCAAATAACCCCATGTGTCCCTAGGACGCTGCTACCCATTACCCCTACCCATTCAGGTGACACCAGGAAACATCACTGGGGTCTCCTTTGGAAACACTGGGGCCTTCTTTGGAAACATTGGTGCCTTCTTGGAAGCACTGGGGGCTTCTTTGGAAGCACTAGGACCTTCTTTGGAAGCACCTGGGCCTTCTTTGGAAGCATCTTTGGAAGAGCTGTGTGCAGCACGCAAGTCAGCTATGCACACGGCGAACACAACCTGAGGGGACACGTGGAAAATGGAGTCTTACAACCATGGTGGACTTTCGTCTTTGCATCCCTACCATGGAGAGGAGGGCGAGCAGGGCTGTGTCCATGCCAGCTAGACTGCTGAAGAAGTGCAGCACATGGAGAGACTCATTTCTACTTGCCATATCTGTAATTTTTGCTCTCCCCTCCTTTGTGACCCAAGCAATTCTCCTGCTGGGCACCATGACCTACCAAAAGCTGTTGAGAGTTTACTCCACTCTTTCCACTTGGTAATTAGGCTGATTTCTGCTGAACATCGTAGTTCAGTTCACTGCATTTATTGGCTGGTCGGATAACTATTTTTCAAGGGTTTGTTTTCTTTCCAAGCAAAAAAGCTGTTGTTCTCATTTGATCATAAATACTTGCAAGTATAATGGGATGACACTCGAGCTGGTGAAAATTACTGGATTCAATAGTGTTTGGACCAGCTGAAGCTGTGACTCAGTACTTGAGTTTCTGAATACTTTTGAGAAATACAGTTCATTTATAGCATAACACAAAATATCCATAAAGGATAATTATAAAAATGTGGTATTCTTCTATCCTTCAGCTATATTGCTGATAGGAAATGTGTGGAAAATATTATCATTTTAACTCATATTTTGCATGGAGAATTATCTGATTATCACCAAGAGTCTTTGCAGCAGTTTTTAATTTAGCCTTATGCATTTTTAACGTGACAGCTGGAGAACAGCATGCATATGGCATACTAATAGAAAAGGAGGCTAATATTCTGTTCTATCTATTCTTACAGGGGAAAAAAACAGGAAATAAGCAAAAAATGTTTAGATTGAATGTTGTTGCATAAAAGCAGCACACACTGCATGGTGATCTGAAGCAGTATTTAGAGATTACCTCAGTATTCAATCTCTGTTTTCTTCTTCAGAGACTATCTAACTTCCTTGTTTGCTTTCAATTAAACTACTTTAGTGTACTTTGAGGAATCTATCGTTTGTCTATCAAATAGAAAGTTGTGCTGGGAGTGCAGTTTCACTGTGAACTACATTTTCAGCTGCTCCTCACTTTGCAAACAAGACGTCCTCCTGAACTGAGTTTTCCTGTGTTTCATCATGACATTTTGGTGCTTGTTTATTTCTGCAGAACTAGGTCTTATTCAGCCTTTTTGAAGCGAATGTTTAAAAACAAATACGCAGTAAGCGATTAAGCACATTAAAAACAACAGCTTTATTTTATTATTCATTCATACCGGAAAACTAAGAAGCAATTTAGAGAGCTTGCTAGGACCTAAGCTGCAAGTTATTTTTAGGGAAAATGAAGCTCATAAGAGTTAAAATAGTTTGGATACAACTTCCTCACTCTATCATGGTATTGTCAATGGAAATTTTTGGGATAGGTTTCTTTTTTTCAAATTAAATCTTAAAATACATGGGGTTTATAAAAGTTCTGCTACAGGATATACTTTTTTATGGCTATTCTGATAAAAGAATTGGATTCAAAATGAGCTTGCAAAACTCAATTCCATCACAAAATATTTGGTTCCAGAGAAATGTTAAAGGCAATACTATCACCATTCTAAGTAAATAAGAAAAACAACATTTTTTTTTTTAAAGGAAATCAGTCAACAAAAAATGCCAAATTGGGAAATGTAGGATAGTGGCTTTCTGGGGACCCTCTGAGGGACTAGACTAGCTTTGTGCTAGGTTGAGCTCAGCAAGGAAAGCAACAGGAGGCCCTGACTTCTGGGACACCCCAGCAAGGTGTAGCTGCTGCTAACCAGCTCTACAGGTTGCCCCTGATTGGAAGGAGATGGGACCTTCTTCCAGGTGACCCCTGGATTCACCGAGGGGAAATCATGCTTAACCGAGCTGAGAGCCTTCTGTGGAGAGTAAAGTCCAATTCTGAACAAGTTATTCCTCAGTAACTTGGATGAAGGGGCGGAGTAGGCTGTCAGCAAGCTTGCAGATACACGGGAGGGCTCTTCGTCCATTCAGAGGGACCTTGACATGTGGGAGAGAAGGGTAGAGAGGAACATCATGATCTTCACTAAAGGAAAGTGCAGAGTTCTGCACCTAGGGAGAAATAAGTATGCAGAAATAGAGGTTAACTTTAAAAACAGCTCTGTGGAGAACAATCTGGGAGTCCTGGTTGAGCATGAACTAGCAATGTGACTCTCCTGACCAAGAAGGCCAGCGCTATACTTGGCTGCATTAGGAAGATCATTGCCAGCAGGTCAAGGGAGGTGGCATCATGTGTGTGTATACATGGATGAAAAAATCTTATATAGCATTAGTTATGCCTTGTTTTGACTTGTAATAGAGTTCCTTTGCAGTGCTATGGATAAACAGAAAACACAGATTAACTAGATCTGTTGTGAAGCATTTTTATTTGTTAAACAAACAAGCCAGCTCACTGAAACATGAATGCATGAAATGTCACTGTTAAATATGTATCATGGAACTGTTATAGCAGATTAAAGAAGAGCAATTTCATCCTCTTACTCTGAATAGCTGCTAATAGTTGGTGTGACCTGTCTGGACTCAAATTGAAGAGACATATCATTGAAGAAGGTACGTAAAGAACGTACGTAACCTCACCCTCTGAGGGCTCAAGTTGAGTACCTGGAGGTTAATGACATCTGACTCAAAACTTGATGGTTTAGCACGTGAGGAATTCAGGCGGAGGTGGGACACTTCAGGGGGAGGTGGAACACTTCAAGCAGCTATTGGCATTCTGGGGCAGTTTGCTGCCTGACCTTTCATGACAGAATGAGTTCAGCCAGCAAATAAGAGAAAGTCAGAATCTGCAGCAGAAACTGTCTGCAATTATGAGACCGGAAAAACAAATGTCCTAGCAAAGGATTTTAGGTTTTAGGGTGGTGAGTCGACTCTGGTTACAATAGTTAATAGTGAGGCAACATGCAGCTACCCTTTCAAAAAGGTCATACCTGTTTGAGTTGGAGGTGGTTTGCATTGTAGTGAGAAAAGATGGTGCCAAAAGTGGTTTCCAGTTGTGGTAAAGTGGGTTCCCTGTGTAATATTCCTGGAGTAGAGAGATTCAAGATACAGCATTTCTGAAAATTAGTTTGTTGACTGGGATGGTAGTGGACAAATCTCTGATGAGACTTCCAGTTGGATTTCAGTAATCCCATGTTACTGAACTTGGCCCTCAGTTTCTACCCAATATTCTTTGTTAATGTAAACCCATTCAATCTGAATTACATTTTTCATAACTTCTAAAATGACATTTTAAGTAGATATGGTCATACTTTCCAACCTGCTTGTGCTGGAAGAGTTTCCTCAAACTTGCAATTAGAATTTGTTGTGTTTAGCTCAACTGGAGTTAGTTTTTTTCTTTTGTTTTTTTCTCCAGAGTTCATGGTTTAGCATATGCTGCTCATTCTGATGTGCATGCTCAATGATTTTGCCATTCAGATAACCTTGTACTAAAGAAAATTGCACAAAAATCCAGGAACTCCATTGTCGTTCTCTTCTCTGCATTTTTCGGGCCTTCTCAAAACCCCATAGAAAGTCAGTGTATTTGGAGAAAGTCTTTTTTCACCATCCTGTTTTTAAGACAATGATGCAGGCACTTTTCTTGTCAATTGCTGTTTTTGGGAAATCAGAAAACCAAGTGAATGTTCTGTTTTAACTTCAGTGCTCCTTTTATTTGATTTGTGTTCTGACAAAAGCGCTACCTTATGAGAACCATAAAAATTTTATCAGATGAATGTTGCATCCTTTAAAATTTTTTGAAAGCTTTTTATTTTTGTGGTGATGCAGGAATGTAATAGCAAATGATGGGGCTCTGGCAGCAATTCTGGAGGAATTTTTCTGTCAGACAGTGAGAAATGCGTTGTCTTTGATTTAAGCGATACTTGTGCAGTAGATTTGGGTCTGCTGACATGCGGTTAGAAGCTGACTCCACCGAGTGCTTTGGTGCTAGAGGACAGCTGGGGTTGTACTGGCAGCTCCGTTGTGGGTGTCCTGCAGGACCCCCCAGCTCCGGGGGTGTTACACTAAAATCACCTGCGCACGCAGAAGACATCTAGCAAGAGCAGGGTTCACGTACACAAAACTGCCCATTCTCAGCTTAATTTGAGTCAATTCTGTTTTACACAGTGTCTTCAAGGGTGAAAATGCTGGACTGTGACGATATCTTCAGTTTCCAGATACATCAGTCTCCCTGTGCAGCAGGTTATTCCCATTCCAGCAACCTCAAACGTCTCATCGTGTTGTCAAGGACACACAGGTTTTTACAGTGTTTTGAATTTTTAGACAATGTTAGTTTCATACAATCAGCTAAGATAAATCACCCCACTGTGCTAGGGCTATCAATAATACCTGAAATCAAGAAACACAGATATACTGAGTGAAGCTGAAACATGTTGCTCTTCTGATTGGCTTCAGATGATGTCACAGCCACAGAAATAATTCTCCAGAAGTTTAGGGCTCTGGATTTTTTTTCGCTTTTTTATTTTTTCTTCCTTCACTTATTCCTGTTTCAGAATAGTAATAAGTCTCTGCAGTCAAGGCACTTCTGGAGGATTATTTCAATGATCAGGTGGCTGCAAGTACTTGACCTTCCATCCCTTGTGACAGCACACCTGAAGTATATAGACTTAATCCACTAAAAATGCACCTCTTGTGTCTTTGAATCCTGACGGCTTGTGATGGAATACCACATTCATATGCTTGCTACAGTGAATACACTTAACTCTTACTTTGCAGCACATCAATACAGTCACTACACCTAACGCATTTTATTTGCTTGTTCTGCACAGTGATGAGGATTGTACGTTTATGGCAGAAATAAGGCAGATAGCGTAAGGAGAGGGTCATGAGAGCGGGTGGAAAATCCTGCTTGCTGTTTTCCCACTCTGGTGGGAGCATCGACACCTGTGGGCAGTTCCACTCCCTGCTCCACTCGGGTAAGTGCTGCTCACTTTGTGCAGGTCAATCTGCCTCCTGGGCGAGAGCTTGCAGTGCCAGCTGAGCTGCAAAGGGAACCACAGAGTAATACTGGCGTGGGAAGGCAAACGGCAGCACTGTGTTTTGCTAAGTGAAAAGTTTGCAGTGTAGATTCTTATCCACAAGGTTGTTTTGGGTGCCTTCTTGAGACTCTAGTACTGCATCAAGGGAGCTGAGGTGGAGTAGATGCCAGAGTCAGAGCAGAATTTCAGAGTGGGGAGCACTAAGGCACTCTAATATTTACTGAGGGATGCTGATACAGGGGAGTTTTGCCACACATCTTCCCGAATGGGACGTGTTTGCCACGATCCTCCAAAGAGAGGGATGGCTCCCCAGTCGCTGACGGGTGCTGGTCAATAGTTTTGAAGTATTCCCCACTACGGAGGGTGCAGCAGCACAGGGCAATCCATCAAATCCTCCATAGCAGAGGAATATCTCTTTGGAGGGAAGTGAATAAAGCAATGTGAAGCCAAGTAAGTAATATGAACAGCTCAACGTTCCCTACTATGTGTAGCTACATGCAGCTATTTTGCACAACACATTAATGGCTAGAACCAGCACCAATGGACTCCTAGGGATATTTGTGCTTGCAATGCTGTGACTGATAAGTTGGTCTTTTAATCAAAAGGCTGGTTATGTGCAGTTCATACTGAACCAGCTTTCATGAAGTGCAGTGATAATACGCTGACACAGGTACAATGCTGTGAGTCTGAAGGGGTGCAAGGTTTTTCTGTGCACTGAATGGCTGCGATGGGTGGCTTAGGGGCTGCATGAAAGCAGGTTTTAGTTTGTGCTTGTCTTTGGGATGAGGGAGGAGGAACTGCAGGTCATGTTTTACAGGCTGGGTCACTTCCATGCGTGGGGGGTCTGCAGATCCATCCATGTCCTCCATCCCCACCGATCCTTGCCCAGCTAAGCGATGGTGGTGGAGATGATTGCAACTGCCAGTGAGAGGTCTGGACCTACAAAGCTGTTGGGAAGGACAAATCCCAAAATATTGCAACATTCTTATACCTGTTACTGCCTCTTCAATGAGGAATTTATAAGAATAAATATTAAATATTTGCGAGGTTTGCTGTGATGAGGTGTGCTGGTATTAATCACCTTGTCATGTGGCAAGCGTGGAGCAGAAAACACATCGTGCGAACGTGTATGAATTCTACACCTCTACGTTGCTTTATCAAGGCACCCAGTAAAACAGAATACTTCGCATGTGGGCGCTGAGTTAAAGGAGCAAATGGTGGTGCCTGGTGAGGTGACAGCAGCGCTTTGAGGAAGGACGTGGTGCAGGAAAGCAGCAGCGCTGGTTGGGGGTGTCCTCAACCTGCGGGCCAGCACTGGAGAACTGCTTTCGTCCTGGGCTCCTGTTTGGAAGGGCTGGTGACTCACTTGCACCTTCTTATTGCCTTTGTGTCTTCACCATGTAAGAGGTGCATGTTGTATGCTGGTTACAAGTTTGTGTTTCTGTTTGTTATGCCCTAAAATCAGTCCTAGCCTCCTCTCAGGGTTACATTCCTCTAGTAATTGACTATTTGCATTTGGATGCTGGAGGCCTCTGCCTTCGTCCTGTGCCTTTATTTTGAAGGTCTGTAGCACCATGTGCTTGTACTTTGGGATCCCTGCTGTTAGGTGTGGAAAACATCTCATCAGTCTTATCGAAATGCTGCTGGCTTAAGACACAGTGTTTTAACTCGGAAGTTCTTGGACAAAAGAAAGAACAAGTGGAATACTGGAAAATTGTTCCTTTAAAAAATGAAGATAGTTTCTCAGTACAAATTCTGGGTTATATGTTTCATCTCTGCAAAGATTTGTTTTGCTGCTTTAGATGATATGCTAGACGGATGCTTAGCTGGAATAAATCAGTACAGCGGCACTCACTGTCTTCCGGCTGTACTGGTTTGAACTCACAGAGCACATGGTCCTCTTTTTAGACATTGCATGTTAGCAAAAATGTGCCTGTTCGACTGTCCGATATGCAGTTTGGTTAAGTTTCCCTCTAAGCAGTGGTATAATTTTGCATGATTGTACTCACCAAAGTTAGCGCAGAGATGGGGAATTATTAACAAAACAACCTCAGTTCATTCATATTCTGAAGTGTCAAGTTCCTGAATATAGAATTGTAACTGATGATTTCTCTTTTCTTCTGCACTCCTTACTGACAGTCTCTTTGTCATACACTTACAGCAGCTTGTCATTTTCTGGCCAAATATCACATCCAGTTCTGTCTTGGTGAGTGTGCATAGTGAGAATCATTTAGTTGACATCTGTGAAGACAGTGTTAGAAAAGCACTTTTTGTCCGTTGAATAAGTTGTTAACGTCAGACTCTCTTACGTGAGTGCCTACAAAGTGCCCAGACAGTACAGTTGTTCTCATCAAACTAGAAAGGTTTGATGGACATCTCTGATAACCTCCTATCACTTTTTGAAGATGATGCTTTACATTTTCCTTAGATCAAGGACATATAACCACAGTTCTCTTATAGTTAGTGTTGAGAAACTCTTATGTTGAAAGGTTGACATTTCTAAACACTCCAAAATCTGAACGTTAATTCTCAAATTGCCCTGAAAATTATTGTGCCATGTGGAAATGCAGCTTAGGGTTAGTGATAGAGTTTGAAGTTTTTTGGAGAAAGGACTCCCTTAAACATGTTTTCTCCAAACCAATATTTGCTCAAGTTTATTTGCACATCTCTAGAATGAAATCGTTTTGCCATCTTCCCTCATATTTGTTTCCTTTACTTGTCAGCTTTCACTTGGGTACTGCACAGGCGGGGAGGAGCTGCTGTCATGATATCCCCAGGCTGAGCCCAAAAGCAAGAGTGATTTTTTTTTTTTGTCTACTGAGTTAAAAGCACAAGTTAACCCCAATTAGTTTAATCAGCACAAGTGTTTGTGCTTGGGAAGGAGCCCTGGTGCTGCTGTCCCTATTGGCAGTTGGTGATGGCTGCATCAGAGCCATCCCCAACTCTCAATAATGCCTGGGGGCTCCTCCAAGTGAAATGCAGGTAGGCCATGTACCCAATAAAGTAATCTTTTCCCAGGTGCATTTGAAGAGTAAATTATACCCATCCTTCATTTGGAAGGGAAGGTAAGTTTTAAAGTGCATTTTTCATCTCAGTTGCTGTGTGGTTTTAAAACTAACCTGCTTCAGACTAAGGCAGTTCCAGAAGTACTCTTTTGAGATTTTCATTTTGGGCTTCAAAGGCCCACCAGTGTCACAACCTTATAAAAAAGGCAGTATAGCCTATTGCATAGGAGACTTTGCTTCACATTTTCTGTATAGGCAAAAGCAGGTCACTTCTGCTCTGTAATGGAACTCTTGCTTCTGTAAATGAGAGTAGTAAAGCTGATATTGCAGTAAGATCTCCTGGATTTTGTTTACAACAGTGGTCCCTGCCACTGTAATCATTCTCATCTGTATCTATCAAATCTATCTGTACCATGACATCACTTCTGCCCTTGGATTTAACTCTGCTGTGTATGATACTGGCTATAAGGAGATTGCAAGAAGCCACGAGCATCACCTGTAATGCAGGTCTGGTTTTTGTCTTCCCCAGAAGCCGATGGACTTGGGTACCCCCTCCAAAGAAAAGAGGATAATCTGCCAGAGGTCAATTTTCGCTTGTTCTGGAAAACAGTAAGATGAAAATGAATAATTCATCAAGTGTCTCTCTCTGTATCTCTTCAAAGGAGAATTAGCAACTGACTCTCCCAAGACTCTTGAGCGTGACTGCTCTGGGACGGCTCACAAGCCCCCAGTTAGGCCTGTACCCAAAGGTTTCATGGGATCCCTCTAGTCTCAAGAGTCAAGGAAAGGGCACCACACGGGATGCACATTCATCCCCAGGCTCCTGTTTATTTGTGTATTCAGCTATTTCTTACAGTAAATATTTCTAGAAACTGCCTTCTAGTCAAATATTACTTTGATTACCTGAGAATAAGCTAGTGCATTATGAATAATCACATTTGGGGAAATATAATTTGAATTTAAGGAAGTTATACCTTCCCAGAACAGATATGTAATACAATTAATATTCATGTTAAATCTAGACATTACCTCTGCTGTGCTAGGCAGATAATTATTTTCTGGTTAACCTACACATATGTGACTGTTCTTAACCAGGATGTCTACTCCTTGTTTCGAGACACCAGATTCACCTTTAGATGAAGTCAGTGGGATGTGAGAATATGCAGAAGTATTTCAGAGAATCTTCCAAGGGAGAGTCTTTCTAAATACATTGGTCACAGATGAAACCTTTATGTGGAGCTTGCTATCCACTCTGAGCAAAATGTTTGGAACGAAAGGCTTCCTTAATTTGGCATCTTTCACTTGTCTATATTTTGACTTGCCCATGTTTGCTAGGTAAATATGTGAGCAGAAGGCATTTTGGGTCAGGTTCATAAATCTTTTGCAAAGTCCAAGCCTAGATGTTCTACAAGGTGCTAAGAATGCAAACTGTGATGATCTGAACCAACCCCTTATTGACAGAAATTGATGGTTTTCTGTACAGTGATTCAAACAAGGTGTGTTCTTCCTTTTCAAGGGTAACTTCCTTTTCAAAGTCAGCTGCTACTTAGTTGACTCTAGTTATACATGGAAGTTCACCATTCAACTGGCCGACTTTGCTGGAATGAGGTATTGATAAAAAGCCAGATAGTCTGCCTGAGTTTTTACTTTTTTTTTTTTTTTTTCTTGATATTCTGGAAAATGCTTTTAGAATGTTGGGCTTTCTTTAAAAGATCTATTGATATGTAAAAAATACAAAACATATGCTTCAAGGTACAAAATTGGTTTCTTTTCTGTTGAATGGACCTTTGGGGAAAATCAATTACAATCCTAGTGGATAAAAATTATTCATGTCTTCTGATGAAAAGGAAAGGTCAAATGAAAAGGAAAGGTCATCCTCAAACTTCCTGTTCCCAGAGAAGAAATATTTTGTGCATGGAACTCTCTTGGCTGGATACGTGAGTGTAGAAAGGAAAACCCACAAAAATGTCCTGTTCAGGTTGACTGACTGCATCCACTGATCTTCGGGTCTCAGATGCGTGATTCCAAGCTGAGCTGTAGTGATATATGAAAGGATGTACAACAGACCATTATGGGATGAAGGGTGTGGGGAAACTCGGTTTTCTTTGGACAATATTTGGACAATGGTTTTCTTTGGGCAACTTCTCTTTGAGGAAGAAAAACAAGAATGAGAAGGAAAAGCAGTCTTGGGGCAACTTCACAGCAATTACAAATAATATAAAATAAATCCATTAACTAGCCATATTCTTCTAAAATAGCTTCCAAGAATCATAATGTGATATACACCTGCAGTGTATCTTTCTGTGGGGTTAAATTCTGATTTCTTTTGTGTGTGTTTCCTTTACCATATTTTATATAAATAAAGATTGTTTTTGATTGTTGATCTAGGCATAGTTTTGCAGATTTTCATCTCAAATTTTAAATTTGATCTGTTCCCACTCACACCACGTTGAAAAATGTAGGACCTTCACATGTCTTGTGTCAAAAATCTCAGTTTGAGAACCTTGCTTTTAGTTTTGAAGTCTCCTGTGTTCATCTTTTACATAGTAGAGAGGAATAATTTTCTTCACTGCAGGGTATGTAAAATGAAGGTGAAATTAAATGATCTCTGTGCATGTTAAGTAGGAAGTCAAAGGTGATCATAGTAGTGCCTCATAGTATTGAATTCATGAATCCCTTAAAATCTACAGCACATCTACAGCCTGGGATATTCACTGGCAGTAAAAGGTTAATCCAGTGACTAGTTTGTGCACAGTGGAGTGGAAAGTTGTGGGAGTAAGGGAGATCTTTAGTCAAGAAATAATTCTTTTTTAGGGTCTATTAAGTTCTTAATTTTAGTTGCTGAGAGTATATATGCTTCACAGATGAAATTCTCCTTATTAATTAAATTTGTTTTCTGGTTTGTTTTCAGGATTGGATGTTTCATCCTGTAAAGGTCTGCACTAATTAAGTGTATGAGAATTTTGTCCTCAGTGCCCGGGGAACTGAAGCAGGACTGAGGCCCCAGTTGTGTGTGTGTGTCTATGGAGTTTTCTTTACAGAGTCACTGTTTGTCCTGGCAGGAGCGTAGCTCAGTACACTCAGTGCACACTCAGTACGGTGTGTGGTCCATGAATGAGGGATGTCACTTGTGAAGGTTGTTTCTGTGGGTGACATCTGAGCTACGTCCTAATTGTGCTCATCCTTGCAACTGTTCATCTGTTTTTTTTCTTAGGCAGAGGGATGCAGAATGATTTAGATCCTGGTTTCCAGTGTTTCTCTTCCCCTCGTGTACCACTGTGGATTCGGATGGTCTGGGCCAGGGAAGACTTCACGTGGCATGAGGAGGTGCCTGTTAAATTGCATCCTCCAAAGGATGTAACGGTTCAGGAAGAGAAACAAGTGAGGAACATGGAGGAGAAATGGCTTCTGCTCAGTGAGAGCTCTTTGAGTTCAAAGTCTGTTTCCATCTGCAGAATGCTGACATCAGCCCCGCTTTCAGAATTACTTATAGAAACTAAAACACTAGGTTATACATAAAATGTTTAAATGCTGTTTTGCTCCATATTAATGTCAGTGATACCTCTGCAGGTCCCCTCTCAACCCATAGAGCAGCAGAGCCCCTGAGCTGCTGGCGACTCCACAGGCCCTTCTGCTCCTTCCTGACTGATGCCACCCCCACCAGGGTTGCAAGAACCATGTTGGAAGTGGGAGAGATTTGGAAAGGATTGGGGGGCTAGTTTCTTTTATTGCTGGGTTATTTTATTTCACATAAATATTCCATCACTCCTTAGGAAATGATTAAGGCATTCAAGGCCACTAGAAAGTTTTATCACCAATACTGTTTGTAAAATCTAACCAGATTAAATTTTACAGAGAAATCCATTTTTCTTCACATTAAAAGAAGCAATAAAGAACTCATCGTAGAATCCAGCTAACACTTCGTATTTTGCTCCTAGACTGTTCTAGTAATCAGCTATCATCCTCATGTAACCTAACCCTACAGCAAAGAGAAATAATTCATTTCATTTTTTAAATTCTCCTGGATGTGTGTGAGCTTGATCCGAAGGCTTTTGAAAACTTTAAAAAGTCTTCCATCAGGTTAAATGAACTTTGGGTTGGGACTTTTTTTTTGAGGAGGGAAAAAGAGAAAGACACTTAATCTGATGGTTGGACTATCCCTTTTTGTAGCAAAGATTTCAGGATAGAATTGAAATAATAGCTGCTTCTCAAGAAGCATCAAGGCTTAAGGCTTTCAGAAGTTTTGCTGGGCCTGATTTCCCTAGACAATTTTTGAAGTTCCATTTTTTTCCCGCCTTTGCTAATATCTATCAAAGTGATCCTTGCAGTGTCTCTTTTCTTCTTCTTCCAAGTGAAGGAGTTTTTCTTTGCTTTCTTGAAACAAAAGAAGTTTGGCATCTTTGGAAGAAAAAGCAGTGATCAGAAATGCTAAACTAAAGGTAGATAATAAAAACCTGGCCTTTAAACAAGCTGCAGCAACACAGCAATTTGGGGAAGTAATGTGTATTGGACACTTCAGATGTGCATTAGCCCCATAAGAGGAAACAGCTACAAATGTTAAGAGGTTAATTACTGTGAGTGAAAGGAAACAGCAAAGAGGTTGTCAAATTAGCCTACCTGTGTCTCATAAGCAACTGAAACACCAATATGGAGTGTAGAAAATAATTAAGTTTGTAATCAGCCATGGTAAATAATATGCTAATTAATTCAATTATTGTATTTAACCCAATGTTATTAATTAGATGCTTTAAAAAATTCATTTTTATCACATGGTATCATATAAAGTCACATCAGTTTTGTAAATAAAAATGCTAGTTGATTGGAATAAAAATCCCATTTCAAGACTGTGGCCTATCCAGAGCTATGACATCGTATGATAAAACAGAGAGGGACTTGTCGGAGACGTGAGGGTGGGGGATAGCCTTGGCTGCAGTGACCATGAGTTGGTGCAGTTCA
>JAWLRI010000115.1:386461-463298 GCA_034781795.1 Crypturellus tataupa | reverse complement strand
TGCAGGGGGGTTGGACTAGATGACCTCTAGAGGTCCCTTCCAACCTTAGGCATTCTATGATTCTATGATTCTATTTTATTTCCTGAAAGATGGGCTAGGAGGCTAAGCCAAATCTGAGAGGCACCTTTGGCAGAATCAAGTTTAATCCAAAAACATGATCGTGTAGACTATGGCTTAACTGACTGGGTAGATGCCTAACTCACCTCATTACGAAATGTGTTCTTAAGATGCCTGTAGCTGTACCCAGGACTTTTGTATGTGAAAGATGTGTATTTAGTTGGTGGTGATTACAGAGTTATTTGACATATACACATTATTTTAGCATTTGCAGTAGAACCAAGGCTCTAGGAATCACTGCGGTCAGAGCCTCGGCCTACCACAATTCAGGTTAGGGCACCAGGGTGAGGTTAGGACAAGTTCCAGTCTGTTTGGTGACATGATTGAGGGTGCCCTGGAAGTTTCTGAAAACTGATTCTCAGATGACAAAACATCTGAGAATTCACTAGAAAAATGTAGTAAAGTCATTTTTTGTTTTTGGAAGTAGGGTTTTTTTTTTTTTTTTTTTTTTTTTTTTTTGACCTAAGTTGTGGCTCTTCAGATGTCTGCTTGGATAATTACATGTAGTCCTGTAGTTCTTTCATTTCAGGCCTTAAGCCCATTCCTAGCGGGATGCAATGTGTCCTACTGTGCTCTTGGGCTAAGGGAGCTCTTTTGAAACATGGATAGTGTTTGCTCTTCTCTGCCCAGAGTGTGCTGTGCCAGCAGGCTTCCCTTGTGCCTAGCCGTCATCCATTAGCCAAAAAGCATTTGATGTGTCTGCCTCTGTGGCATTTTATGTTTATAACTGTTTCATCATTGATCAAAATAAGTCTGTAACACAATCCTCCAAGTTTTGATTCTGATCAGCCAGTGTAATCACCAGATTTCGCTGATATTTTATAGAATATATTTTATAGGATATAATTCCAGTTCATCAAGGTTGAATTTTGTTAGAAGCCACTTACACATTTCTGACTAATTGTGCAGGAAGCATTATAGACAAAATTCTGTAGAGCTCAAGTGATAATTTAGCTCAGGAAAAGGTTGTTTTGTCTCATTAGAATATGAATTATTAGAACACAGAAATTTATATGAATTCTGGCTATTATCTTTAAATTCCACTACCTCCACCCCAAATTTTGCCTTAGGGATCACAAATAAGACAAAGATGTGGGGTTTTTGTTGTTGTTTGTGTGTTTGTTTTTCATATTTTAAATTGAGATGTGGAAAAATATGAAGAAGTGAAGTATATAGTATATAGTGAAGCTATATGCTAAGTCAGTCTTTTCCATTCGGACTGCCAGAGCATATGAAGTGGAGGGATAACCAATAACCCTAATCCACACGACTATTTCACTTATAGAAGAGAAAGGTTTTACAATCAACTCCAGCAGTAGTTGAGCAAAGGAGATTCTCTGTCTCCTTTTTGTTTCTCCAGGCTTTACATCCTGTCTAGCCATTTGCTCTCTCAGGATGCTGATGTGGAGGAACTGTAGACTCTGCAGAATTTGAAAGCCATGAGTATTACTGAGAGTACATGAAGGAAACTGCACAACTGCTCAGTCATGTTGCAGTAAGTATTGACACACATAGGGTAGAGGGCAAGAAGAAAAAAATGTTATATTTCGTAGTGTACTTTTGCTTGGACCAGTAAAGCTAGCCAGTAAATGCAAGGTAATCAACGTAATGAAGCTTATAATCATAGAATCATAGAATGACTAAGGTTGGAAGGGACCTCTAGAGGTCATCTAGACCCTCCTGCACACACAGAGCCACCTAGAGCACGTGGGACAAGGCTGCATCCAAGCGGGTTTTGAAGATCTCCAGAGGAGACTCCACAACCTCTCTGGGCAGCGTGTTCCAGTGCTCCGGCACCCTCTGTTAAGAAAATTTTCCTTAAGTTCCTGTGGAACTTTTGATGCTTCAGTTTGTGGCTGTTTCCTCTAGTTCTGTGGTAGCCACCACTGAAAAGAGGCCGGCCCCATCCTCCTCACTGCCTCCCTTGAGGTACTTATAGACCATGATCAGGTCCCCTCTCAGCCTTCTCTTCTCCAGACTGAACAGGCCCAGCTCCCTCAGCTTCTCCTCATAGGGCAAATGCTCCAGGCCCCTGATCATCCTCATGGCCCTGCGCTGGACTCTCTCCAGCAGCTCCACATCCCTCTTGTACTCTGAGGCCCAGAACTGGACACAGTTCTCCAGATGTGGCCTCACCAGGGCTGAGTAGAGGGGCAGGATCACCTCCCTCAACCAGCTGGAGAGGCTCCTCTGAGGCTTTGCAGAATTAGGTAACTGTTTGTGGAGGAACGTGGGGCAAATCTGATTCATTAGGTCTGAGGCATTCACAGGTATGGAGGACTTGGTGCTCTCTAGTTTCCGTGAAGGTTGAGCCCTGTGTCCTTTGTGTGTTGTCAAGCACGTTTTCACAAAAGCACTATTGTGATAGCAAGTGATAATAGCTAGACAGTGATCCTAATAAGCTCTGTATATACAATTTAACTCAGGTATATTCATGGCAAGGTAAAAATGGGAGCTGGCAGAATGAAAGAAACAAATTTTCCTCAGCTCTAATTCCATTGAAATGATAAAGCAGTGTTTTGGCTCTGTGTGGAAGACTGTTCAGTCTTAAAGGCTTCTGTGGTGATTAATACACTAGTACATTGAGTTTAACATAGAATAAAATTTTAAATAATATTGAATTTTTATTCAATTTTCCTAAGATTTCCAAGCCATATTTCATGCAATTTCAACTGTGAGATATAAACCATGAACCTAAATATTTACCCATTTATTGGACTGGATTTGTGCAAAGTTTACCCATGTGCTAGGCCGTTTTGCTTTGTACTTGCTTCCCTGAAATTCGGGGATGCTATTTAATTTAAGGAGCAGATAAGAATATAGCATTTCTATTTTGCTGCTCAGCATGCAAAACGTGTTTCATTCCTTTATGTCTGCGTGTCCTTGTGGCTAAAGAGTTGACATTCAAATTTTGTTAGACAAGGCCGTGCTAGTAAAATGTTCCCTTTTACTACTGTGTGCTGTAATTCAGTGTTTCCATTTGTTTTAGCAGCCAGCATAACCAAAGATTTTTTACCAGGGTGTCCTCCAGTTGTCCTCTACTGCAATCTAAACTATCACACTGAGGGGCAGGATACAGAAGGTAATTTTCAGATAGCTACAATTCAGGAAACAGCAGAAAAAACAGCTTTGGGTTTAGAACATCAGCTTTTTTTTAGTTGTATTCCACAGTGAAAAAAGTAGTTATTGCTAGTTGTAATATACTGTGGTGCATAAATATATGATGTAATTTTTAGATACTGATGCCTTTATAAGTAAAATAAGGCATTGCTTTGACTTTCAGTATAGAATGTATATGTCTGTGTCTCTGTGTGAATATATATGTGCACTATATAGATATGTAGACACGCATTACGATTGTACAGTTTGAGGGCAATTAAGCTGTTTTGAAGTATGCATTAATTTAATTGGAACTCTGATATGTTGCTCTGGGATGTTTTAGTAAACTACAATGAAAAGTTCATGACATTTTACAAAAGAATAAAGGATTGGATTTTCTTTTAATTTCTACGTTAGGTACAAGACAATATTTTTGATAATATTACTTTAGGCTGAAGGCCAAAGCATGGAAAGATATCAGATAGCTTTTCTGGAGAAGAGATAATGTAATGGGCAGTGGCAGTTTGTCTGGTGATTCCTCAATAACTGAAATAAGCTGCGAGTAGCTGGTCAAACGGTCTAGTTGCTGGATAACGGCTAAAATGTGGGGTACATGTGCTGGTGGCTCTGTCCATGTTCCTGATCCTACCATCATCTAGGCTAGGACCCTGGGATATATCGATAAAAATCAGGATATCGGGGAAGAAAGGGTGTACAGGCACTGTGCATCAGGTTTGCATGCCCTACTGAGAAAAGCAGAGCCAATTCTGTTGATTCATCTCGGTCTGCCTGGCAGAAGTCACTCTAGAAGTGTGACTCATACGAGAAAGAAATAAAACAATCTGCTCCTGGAGTAGGAGATTCAAGTAAGTTCTGTTTTCTCTGGTTTTATGCTTGAATTCTCTGGGATCTAGCAGAAGACAAGCCTCAAAGGACGCTTTTCTGTGAGGCGGCAGATTTAACAACACACTTTTCTGTGATTCTCTGATGTCTAATAAGCAGTGAGCCTGCTCTGAGCTGGGCTCTCTTATTTGACCATTGGTCATTCTCATTTGTCCAGGCAAAACCTATAGCATTGCACTTCTGTCTAATTATACAAAAGCTTTTAAGTCTTTTAGAGGATGGACACACACATGGAGGGAACATGTGGCAGCACAAACTCAGCTCTGTATATCTCTTTAAAGACTTCTTAAGAATCACAGATAAAAATTAGGGAATTCAGCTATGAAATAATCTGTCTTCAAAGATATGCTTTCCTATTTTCTACTAGCTGTAGCTTTGGTTAAGTCTTGAAACACAAAGATATATATATTCCTTTAAGAAGAAAAAGCAAACAAAAAAAGGCACAAATTTCTTCCCCGCGATCATTGCATGTTACTGAAATGTGTTTTGCTGCCAGAAATCACAGCAGATTCTTTCCTTGCCTTCACATGTAAAACTATGCCTATGGCTCAGAGTTCAGAGATTCAAGGAAACCCACTGAGCTGTTCTTGCGTATTTAATATGGGAATCACTCAAATCCTGTGTTATTGGCTGTTGTTATAACCCAGTGGTAGACAGAAATCCCTTCCAAACTTGTATCTCATTTTATAATTGCACTCATAATTCTGGATAGCATTTTCCTCCGTACATCCATTTATTCCAGACCAAACACATGACTTCTGGCAAGCATGCTAGGATTTTAGAACCTATAGTACTTTTAATATTTTAAAATTTGTTCTTTGCTTCTGGATCTGACACTACAAAGATCTTGTAACAGCTACTGAAAAAAGTCATGATAGGTTTAGAGGCCCACAGAAGTATGAGGAATTTTGAATGAGACTTCAAGGCTTGTCCAAACAAATAAGAGTCTCTTCATTTATGTGGGTTTGCAATGAGGCTGCTTGCAACCAGACAAGCACTTCTGCAGGCAGTCGAGGGAGTGTCATTCATAGCAAATACAGGCCATGATCACAGCTTGTCAGAAGCATGAAGAAGATCATTTGTCTTTCACTACTTGTCATCACAACTCCTTTTTTTTATTAGCTTTTGCTTTTAATGGGATTGCAAGAGTACCTTACCAAAAAGATGGAAGGAGGATATTCAGTTTGGCTGCAAGTTCACATTCCCAGATACTCCCTACTTTACTGTAGGTAAAAGTGTGTTGAAAATTTTTGAAATTGTTGATATAATTATTAAAACAAAAATAGACTTAGCTAGCGATCACAGGTGCTCATATGCTTTGGAAAATAGATAACAGTTCCAGTGCACTTCTTGTCACGTTGTTGCATGGAGAAAATGTCTTTATATTAAAGTGTGCCTACTGTTGTTAGTGTTGCTGTCAAGCTGCATTATTCTGTGTAGATTGCCTTTTATTTTTTTTTTTTTGCTGAACTTTTTTAAAAGCACATTATGCTCCTTAAGTACACCATAATCATAAAAGCATACTTGTTTTTCCCCCCTAAAATATCCTGCTTTTTTCCCAAGTTCCTTTAAAGAAGGTGTGCAGAATAAAAGCAACAATTTCAAGTGGAAAGTCTAGAAGAAGCTCAATTTGGCATATAAATGAGAAATTAAACAATAAAACTAGTCTTTTTAATAGGATTCCTGAAAGCCAAAAACACATGGATCATTTGACATTTCTGCTTGCTAATTAATTACACAAAATATTTGTGTTTTTTTTTTAAGAGTTTCTAACTGTTATTGCTTTTTTCAGTGAAATGAATCATAGCGGCATAGATATCTTGATCCCTTTTCCCTTGGAAAAGGAAATAGCTTTGGAAACTCTGAAAGTTACTGAAATGGCGCTGTAGGATTGAGAGATCAGAGGCAGCTTCAGGAGTGACCCCTGCAGAAGACCTGCCTGTGTCGCTCTCTGTGGTGACCACAACAGACAGGAGCTGCCCTATGGTCCCTTGTGCTGGAGGTGACCCAAGCATCGCACTTGTGAGCCTGGCCCTCCTGGCACCCAAGCCTGGGACGCAGGCGGAGTTTGCACCCTGCTTTGGACATTCCTGCAGTTTTCCTAGTTTTACAGTCTGATAAAAATGGATGCAGAAACATTCCTTCATTTTTCACTGGGCTAGGAGCTACCTGCTTTTACCTTTCACAAGAAACAATGCAAGTGAAATGCGATGGGTTCTGTGGGGACAACTGTGGAGAGCAGCTAAAATTTTTTTTTGGGGGGGAGGGGGTTGTGTGTGTGTGCCAGAAATCTTTCTTTCTCTTTATTGCTCAGCTTTGAGCTTTAATGACCAAAAGCAGAAAAGGGCAGTACATAGAAGATCCATTATATGAAGGCTATGAAGAATCACAAATGTCTGACTTTGGAATACAGCTTTAGCCAAGACATTCTTATTTCCAACAAATTGCACTTAGCACATTAGCTGTATAAAGGGATGTTATTTGCAAAAGGGAACTCATGTGACCCCATTTTGCATCCAAGCTTTCATACAGGCCTGTTGGAAGATATACCATGAGGCAGCAAGTTGATCCTCACGCATTGTAGGAAAGGACAAATACCAAAAATTTGGAGGAAAAAATTTATCTGGGCACAAATAGAGGCAGAAATTATAAAGTGGGAAAAGTCTACTGAATGCAGTACTCATGGAGGAGTGATCGTCCAGTGCTGCTGTTAATGCTGGTTGTCCTTGTTACTTGGGTTTATTTCCACTAAGCTCGCTAATAGGTATTGGTGTCTGTGGGGTTTGATGAGTTCCCTACCACATAAAGTTTTCTCCTCTGTACTCTAAAAGGCAAGTTTATTTTGAGACAATTTTAATGAAGACAACCCGCTCAAGAAAGCTATCAGCAGAAAAGCAGACGTGGTGCCAATTTTTTTTTGTCTTATCTTGAAACTTTAGGAAGTGCAAAATTCAAAACTGGGGCAGATTTGTGAACATTTCTGAAGTGGTGAGGTCATTCTTATACTTGTTTTCACAACATGCACTTTAGGTGTCTCCATAAATTTGAGTCTGCTCAGGCAGAACAGATGGCTGAGGGAGATCTGCACCAAAGGCTCTGGATTTATGTTCCCCAATTGCTGAACCCAGAAGAGCTGAAAGATTTGCCGTTGTATTTTGACTTGAATGGTTCTGTGAGCTCCCCTCAAGGCAATGAATCCTGGTGCAGTGCAAACTTGAGTATGAATAAGAGGAAAGATCAGTGTTTTTTGGAGCTATCTGACAGCCACTACCAGGGAGCAGGCAAGTAAGAGCAGTCAATGGCTCTTGGAGAGATTCTCCTTTTGCACATCCGTGTAATGGAACAAGGAATATTTTTATTTCCCTGAGTTATTTTTGAGCATCAGCACAGGCATGGGGGGATAGGGAAATAGTGCAATGACAGAGGAAGGAGCTGGGTAAGAGATGCTCAAACATCAGGTCCTTATCAGGTTCTTCAGGTGTCTGTGGTGTTCCTCCACACTGTAGTAAATAAGACTGTTTATTGTAGTAAAATTTTTAAACCTTTAAATATTCAGTATCTTTACAGTGCAGTTTCTACCATTTTTCTAGTGCTGATAAGGCACAGAGCATGGCAGCGAGGACAATATTGGCAGCCTTTGGAGAAAGTCGCAGTGGGGCTTGTACACACCTTGGTATACAGCACACCCTTTAACGTGCCCACAAGTGCAGCAGAACTGACTATTGGAGAGGATCTAGACTGCTCTGAATCCTTAAATCTCAGTTTTAGAGCCGTAATACCACTCACAAGCGTATTATTTGCTACCAGGAAAAATGAAAAATCAAGCAACAAACTTTGATCGCAACCCTTTTTAGAGAGACAGAGATGCAAGTTTCCTATGAATTAGTTTTAGAGAGTCTCTACCAGGCTAGTTCTTACCGATTTCCTCCTGGCATTCACCCAATTAGCGTGCAGCAATAATCGTTAATTAAAGGGCCTCAAGGACCCTACCTTGCTGTTGTTCACAGAGCCGTCTCTGCTCCGTGCAAGCAGCATGCTGCGCGGGACAGCTCCACGTGCTCCCGCCACGGTAACAGGGAAGCCAAAGGTAGCAACCCTGAGCAGCTCGTAAAACCTGGCCTTATTAGTAAAGCACGTTAATGAGTTTGCAGGAGTCGATGCAATGTTTATGCTGAAGCCTGGTGTGTAGTAAAGAGTGGACAATATAACCTCGCGGCAAGAGCACTGAACTGGATGAAGGAGTAAATCTGGAGTCAATTTGAAGCTGTTGCCAATATGCGTAGTAACCTTAGGCGGGATATTACATCCCCCATGCTATGTACATCTCCCATGCTATGTTTGCCTATGCCAACAACTCCTTTAAAGAACTTAAAAAAAACCAACAACAACAACAACAACAAGAAAAAAAAAAGAGCTACATAAGAGATAGGCATTATTCTAAACTGGGAATATGGCAAATGTACTTTGCATAACTTGAACTATTTATTTCCTATATATTACTACATATTGCTGAGGTTTTATTTTCTGGATGTCCTTTCTTTTTTTCGTTATGCCTAGGACACTCCTTGACTTCTTGGTTTTTCTTTCTGTGGGGTGGAAAAGTCAAGTCCAGGTGGAGGTTAGAGGTGAAGCCTAGGGACTAACATGCCAGAGCTGAGCGATTAAAGGCTTTGAAATGCTCAGGCAGGCACTGCCCTGTAGAAGGACCATGTACTGGTTTAATGGAGTCCAGGATGGCAGGACGTGCTGTGAAGAGTTTTTCCTCCCCACAGCAGAAGTCCTGTACAGGGAAATCTGAAGTAAGTACCCTTTAGTTCCTACCCAAATTAGCTCAAGCTTCATTCTATTTTTGTCAGAAGAATACAATACTTGCCTTTGGGTCTTTTATTACCTTTAATGCTAACTAGGAATAATCAGTATTTCACAGTACCACCAGTTTGTGTCCACTTCCATATCCCACCTGATAAACTCAGCGATAATAAACCAGTCATTTCAAGCTCCAAAAGGAGTTAGAGTTCATGAAGTCTCACATATGCTTGTCCTGCTCTTATTCTCTTTCCTGGAAATGTCGCTTAGCCCCTGGAGGCCAGGCTTCTGGCGGTGAGGGAGACGGTCCTGCAGCACTAAGGCTTGGCTCCCTTTTGGAAGGTTCTCTTCCTAAATGTGGGTTGTTGGAAATGCTTCTCCTCCACCTCTTCCCTTCAAAGAAAACGTTGAGATATAATTTACATAAATACATCCATCAGTCTGATGTTTGTGCATGAGATGATGTTTGAGATGCCAGATCGGTAAAGATCACTCCTGCGTTATGCCTATGATAGTCTACAGATGTAAATGGGATGCAAATCAAGGTATAAATTAACATATAATATGATAGGAAATTCTAGCCATCTTCTGGCGCATAAACCTTCCGTCAATTTGGATAGCTGTCTATTTCAAATTTAGGAAAAATGCCTGTGCCTAAAAGCACACAAATGTGTTTCTGTAGAATTATTATCTGGTCCAAGATGAGATCACAGTATCTTCTATTATTTTCAAAGTGTACTTTGGGCAAGGGATGTCTATAAGAACAACCTCTGTCTTCTGTCTCACTCACCAAATGCAGCCTGCTTAAGTGCGTTTCTGAGCATTCTAACTTCCCCTGAAATAATCCATTATGAAGTTATGATAAATTCTTTTATTGTAACTTATAAATTGAGGCAAAAAATATCTTGCACTATTTTATAAATCTTTTCAAAGTCATTTTATTTTTTTGTTAAGGAGAATGAAAAGCTGTTTCTTGATAATATACACAATCTTTTATGCACAACAAGCATGTGTTGACATCTAATAGCATATCAGCTGTTCTCACCTAAAATACAGCTGTCCAGGGCAATTACACATGCAACTGGGCACAGAATTTGCTAGTTCATGCAATTTGTGCTAAGTGTAAGTCACAGAAATCTTTTCTCCTTCTATCATTGCCTGGTGAATGTTAAAACAGTCTAATTCTGATCTGTTGGTAATGACTGATAATGGGTTGTACAGTTTTAGGTACTTTCTCCTTTAATCTACTATTGTTTATATTAATTTCCATCAGGTATATTCACTCTTATTATAATTGCTTCATGCTTGCAATACCTTTATTCACTGAATTCAGTTACAGAATATGTTTTATAAAAGTTTTCAAGAAACAAATCTGATGTCAGTGGCTGCTTCTGAATGCAGCCTTGATAAAGACGTGGTACATCATGTATGGGAACCAAGACTACATACTCCTACATACCCTTCTTTTTGCATCCAGTCCTACCGTGACAGCATGAATGAGGGCTGTTAATGACCCCCTGTGGTTGTACATCACTTTGCTATATCACTTTATGTGGGTGGAAGGATAGGAGTAATGAAACAGAACTAATAGGGCAATATTCTTTATAGTACTAGGTACCCATGGGACTGCTGTGAACTGAACCAGCTATCAGAAAGTAATAACCCTTACATTTGACTGATCTAGGAGATGTCATTGGGTAAGTTCAACCCTGGTTTAACACCATTGGTTTCCAAGATATTCTCAGTGAACGTGAAACCTGTGCAAATTCTGTTGCACTTGCTTGTTTCTGCGATTCAGACCATGGAAGACTCTAGTCACGATGCCTTTTTTTTCTTCATTCATGGCTGTAGGAAAAGTGCAAGTCTCCCTTATTAAACAGAATATATATGTGGATCAAATAGTTCAAGAACATAGATCATCGTTAAAAGAAATGATAAAAAAACAGCCTATTTGTTGAACTGTAAGACATCACTGTGTAAATTATTTCTTAGGGAAGACTCCACTTGCCCCTGGGGCAAAGTATTACTGGGGTCACACTGCCGTGAATCTGTCTGTTACTGAGTTTCCATATTGAACACAAAGCTGTCAGATATAGCAGTAGAATGCATATAATTTCAGTCTTCTGAGGAATATACTGGGTGACTAGAACACTGAAGCAAAATGACTGGTGTCATATCGTGGCTATATAATATATGGACATCCTTATTGAATCAAGGACACTGTGACATTCATGGATCTACCAAGAGGAGCTATCAAATGCCTCATGGAATAAACACATTACAGAAAAAAATAATAAAATGCATCACAGAAAAAGAACATGTGGTGGAAATACCCCAAGGGACCTAAATACAGTGCTCTACCAGATGGACCACAGGAGAAACACCATCTGATTAGAACAATGCAGGCTTTTCTCTCTGACTGCTGCTGTGCATGAGCTTGGCTATGCTGCATGTCCTTTTATATATATATATATGTATGTACATGTATGTGTAGACATGGTTCCCACTAGCTTTGCTTGGAATATCCTTCCTTATGCAGTGCTGATACTCCTCTTTTTTTCTTTAAAGCTCACTGTTTTGAAAAGCTTAGGGAGGACTTCATTAAATTTAATAGGGCAGTTGCAACAGAGGAGTAAAGAAAAACTTAACCATTGAAGTATGATGGCTTATTTTGTTCTTTCTTTTTGATTAATGTCACTGTCACAAAATTGAATTTCTCAAATATAAATATTGGCATCCTTTGGGCTTTACCCTGTCATCCAAATCCCCCTGGCCAAGGAGCAGAGATTGACTGTAGCCTTCTTCAAGACAGTCTGAGGGCTGTCTTCTTAGCAGTGCAAATCTCTGCCCAAATGCACGCTGCATTTATTACCCATAGTTGTTTTTGAGGTATGTCATCTGAGATGCAATTACAACAGGTATGTTTTAATTGAAGTGTTGAAATTTGCAACCAGCTAATCTTTAAATGTATCCAACACAAGTGTAGAAAATTACTTACCTATTCTTATCATTAATTTGATTCTGTCTAAGTTATTGGATTAAATGAGCTGGATTTAATCTAATCTTTTCAAGTTTCTGGAACTGCTGCTCCAGACATGAGTATGTTTATCATGCGTAATTGTTTCCCTTTTGTACTGCTCTTCATTAGCTCTGTTTGCATTCTGCATTCCCATGGTCGAAAGTCCCCTTTAAACCCAAAAGTTATTTCAAAAAGGCATGAAAACAGCCGTAAGATATACCCTGTTAGCTTTATGTACTTGTGTGTAGAAGTCTTATTTTTTTCTAAAATTTTTACCAGCAAAATTAGTGCAAACCCTTGTTGTGGAAGAATTATTCACTCAAGCCATTATTGAAGTATTTTGTCTTTGAAGGGCTGAATTTTGGTTGCCTCTGCCTGCATGCTCGTGGGGATGGAGAGTTCTCCTGTATTGTCTGGTCCAGCAATTATCCGTGACTGAGCCTACAGCAAATGGCTTTTGGCTGCAGTGAGATGGGTCTCCTGAAGCGCCCCTCCAAGGGCTTTGGGCTGCTCCTCCTCGCACTTTAGCAGCCTGGCCAGGTACCAGCTAGTGTTCGGGCTGCTGCTGCACTGCAGATGCCAGTCTGCTGGCAGTGAGGATTGCTCTGGCTTCATGTTTTCGGTTTGGTCTGTTTTTACATGCTTCAATGCTACATGGCCTGTTCTAATTAAAGAGCTCGACCTGTAAGGAAAATTCACCCTTTGGAACTAGATTACTCTGAGAGATACCCTAAAAGTAAATATACATTAATCTTCCCTGGCGAGGGGAATTGTATAATTAACATCCTTAGAGCCAGAACTGCAGACCAGGAGTCCACGGCATGGAATTCTGCACGGAGGAGATTCCTTGTGTGAAGCTGTTTTGTAGGAGATCTTACCTCAATGGCAAGAACTGGAGAGGTTTTCTTAGCACCAGGTTGTAGTGTTGCATGTTGGTCGTCGGAAGCAGAGGGCCCTGTTACTACTTTTTGCTGCAGGGAAAAATGAAAATGGTCCCACGTAGACATATCTGTCTCTTAGTTTGCTGCTGAGCTACTGTGGCTTTGGTAGTCATTGCCAAAATGTGTACTTTTTCCTCGTGGAATAAAATATCTTTGAGTTTGACTTGCATTCTCTCCTATTCACATGGATTCATAAGAGAGAAGAAAGGGAAAAAGAATTTGTTCTAAACTCCTCTTGAAGAGAGAAGCTGCAGAATGAATCCTACCGATGCGCGTTGCTACACCTATTGCAGAGTCTCCTAAAGAAAAAATATGGGAGAAAGGTAATCTGTGAGGTACATTTGATCATGGATGTGGCTGATAGAATCACTCAGATCTCAGTTGATGCTTGGATCAACCAAGATATCTGGCTCTTTTGACATGGGTGCTCAGTTCCTGCTGGAACTAATGGGAATTGGCAATGCCCATGTTTAGGACACGCAGCCTTCTTTTAGAGTTATGATTATGCAAACTGTAATTACTCTGGCCATGAAGGATGAAATTTATGAAAGGCTTTGCTGCATTTGAAGATGAGAAATAGAGTATATGTGTTTTACATATGGAAGTAGAAGACTGGAAGACTTAGTCTCTCTTCTTTTTAATCTTGTGTGTACTCGCCCCTACATTGGAATAAGGGGCAGTAAATGCTCATCATCTCTGAGCAGGCTGGCACACCACAGGCACAGCAACTTTTGGGTGTATTGGTGAAATTCCCTTGAAGAGAAATATTCAAATCTACAGAAGAAAATACCAGGTATTCAAGGATGTCCTTATTGGGCCTTAATGGAAACTTAGAAAATTTTCCACCTGTCTTTTAAATAGCTTATGATTTTAGAGAGCTTAAATTTCTTTTTCCTTAAATTTCTTTTTTTTACTACCTTTTTTTTTCTCTTTTTCTTAAGTCTTCTGCTTCCTTCCACTCTCTCAAAAGCAAAATCATGTTGAACATTGTGGTTATAAGAAACAAATTTACAAAACAACTGCTTTGTATTTTTAATTCAATTCAATTTTTAAATACTGATCAGAGGCTAAAATTAAAAAGAAATGTATAACTGTGTGGGGTTGTACGTGAGGATTTGTTTTCTTGACATAGAAGTTGAAATATGAAAGCTATCCTAGAAATGTGAAGTGACATTTTTTCCTTTTTTAGATTAGCACAGAAGGAGGTAAGTGCTTTTGTATGGAATCAAGTACATTTTCAATTACCATCAAATTTAAAGTATGATATTTTTCAAGGCATCTTTGTTATTTTATACCTCGGTCAGGTATTGGTGCAATTCCAGACACCTCTGCATCTATCAATTTGTGCGTTTGTGGCCACCTGTGACATTGAGGCTCTTTTTGAGAACGCTTTTGGGGCTGGTCTATGAGTTTGGGGTTTGATTGTTTGTTTTGTCTTTTTTTTTTTTTCGTAGCTATATGACTCCTGCATACCTGGATTTTCTGAAAAGCTCAGTTCCAATGTTAGCTGAAGTTGTTAGTGCTTGATAGAGATTCTACAGAAGGATAACTATCTGCTACCCAATACCTGCCGTGTTCTGGAGAGGAGAATCTGTTTCTGTGTTAGTTCTGCTCAGAGCACACTTTCCGACTGTTATGTTGCTTTACAAAAACAATAGACACCCTTTTGAAATTCTTCTAATTCTTTTGAAGTTCTGATTAGCCGGGTGTATACGTATATCCCTCTGGAGCAAGAGGAGGCCGTGCCCTTGGTTTAATTGGGAACTGTTGAGCCATCCTACAGCATTTTACTTCTAGCTCCTGACATTATTGATCCGAATTAGATATGTGTTTGTTGTTTATTTATTTATTTATTTATTCAGATGCATTGACCTATGTAAAATCCCAAGCCGTCACTTAGCAGTGAGTTTTTTTTTACCTAAGTTTTCTTATGTAGTGAAAACTGCACGGATATCAATTAATTGGGATGGAGACCTTAACCAGTTCGCCTGTAAGGTTAATGCAAGAAATATTCATGAGCACTATTGTAGCTCTAGCCCTGAAATATGTGAGTGAGAAGACACATTCGGAAACTGCAGTTATCATCCATCATCTTACAGCATCATTACACTGATCTAACAGCCCCACACCTCCCCTGCGCTTGAACGTATCCAGTTACAGACACCTGCAGATTGGCTGGACTCCTCCTCAGATAGTTTTCCTTTAAAGTGACTCTTTAGGTTTAGATTGTGTGAGAATATCTATAATGTTCTAATGCTTAATACCGAATCCACAGTTGCAATGGATTAATACAGAGTAATATGAGCAGAAGTGAACCGTGGTTATAGCCAGTCAGAATATTACATAGGCACATTCAAGCAATAACAGGAACCTGGCAAAATATTCATTAGGCTTCACTCTAAGATCATCTGAGCAAAATTCCTGTGGTTTTCGGTTGGTTTAAAGCCCGCAATTTATGGCCTTTGACTACAAAAAGGAGTCTATGAGAGGCAAAGAGGTTTCTGTGACAATGTCCTAGTGAAGCTTTTGCTGGATGAGGATGGCAAAGTTCAACCAGAGACACAGGCTCTTCTGCAAACCTGGAGAAATGCTGAGCGCCGGTGGGATTTCCACGGTAATAGGTGTCAGAAGTTACCTGGAGGAATTTAATTTGCTTTCTCATTTTTTTGCCTGCTGTCATCCCACAGAGCTCTGCTGTAGTGTGTCTTAGAACATATTCCACGTTTCTCGAACACAGAGTGCTGAGGGCAGCCCCTTTAATGAAAACAGCTCCCTAACCCATGGGCTTCCTCAAGCGTGGAGCTGCCGAGTACCAAAAAAGAGAGCCGTGGAAGGGGTGTCCCCGAGCTGGGCACGGAGGGGCAGCCTGGCCCTTGGACAGAGAAGCATCTCGAAACAGGAAGATTAGAACCCGTGTTGTCGTATTTTGCTATGAGCAGTGATGGGAGACAGAGAAATTAGGAGCACTTGGCTGCCAGTCCCGTTGACCCCACGGGGGAGCCCAGGTTTGGATTCCTCTTCTCCCGCAGCACAAGAGGAGGAAATCCTGACACAAAAGGCATCAGAGAAACCCCACATATTGTGTGAAGATTCAGGGGTTTGTTTGAACTTCGTTACCCAGAAGCGGGGAGGTCAGAGACTGCAGTGATGGTAGCAGAAGTTTGGATGCTGCTGTAGGGACTGCGGACACCAGGGGGAGCAAGGACCTCTGCGAGCAGCGCTGAGGTCTCGAGGTGCACCCGCATCTCCCTGCTCTGCGGGTTAAACAGCGCAGAGATTATTCCGGGGGATGTTTTGTAACGACACGTGCTCTGCAATAATTGTGTTGCCAACAATACACTTACAAAGCTTTATTTTTTATTAAACAACTTCCAGCACCCTCCTCTGCACGTCTGGCAGCATGAGCGGGGCTGAAAAGCCGGGAGAGCCGAGACATTGGGAAACTTCCCAGCGATTCCCGTGCGCAAGGAGCTGCAGCATCCCACTGTAATGGTGCGTGGCAGGGCCCCGACGTGCAGGAGAATTGCCGAAAACGTGCCTGATGACAGAGCAAAATGAGTTATAAACGATTCTTAAATATATGTTAATATTACCTAGTATAGGATTATATTTCTTATTTATATTCTCCATTCTTGTGCTGATTTGACTGAAGTGAGAAATCTCTTTACACTATTGTCAGGATGCAGCTTCCCATGCAAAATTAATCCCGATGATAACACTAGCACTCAGCTCATCTCAGAAGGCTGCTCCATTTTATTTGTGGAGTCAATCATTTATTCCTTGTCTGTAGAAACTCATATATGAGATGTTGAAAGGCTTGTAGATAAATAGCTCTGTGTATATCATTGCATCTCCTACTATGGAAGTTGTAGAAAATGAAAGAAAAATATTGATACTTGGTTCAGCAGAATGAATAGTGCAAAGCATTTATAGTAAAGTGTGGGTATTCAGTTAAAAAGTTAATAGTATAGGACGTATCTGTTTGTGAAAAAGCAGCAAAACAAACTGAACAGAATTTCAACACTAAACGCTGGCAGACAAATTAAGTAATAAATGGTTTGAAAGGATTTGTGTTACTTATCTTGATCTAAAGAAGCAAGTACATAATTGTCATTGACCACAATTTAACCCATTTGCAGTTCACTGTTCAGTGAGCATCTTTAAGATACGTAATTTCAGTTGTAAAAGCAAAATGAGATAAATGCGACATGGCTTGCTTGAGTGATATCTGAAGCATAAAATGCTTGTCTCCAACCTTCAACCTTCAACCTCTTAAAAACAGAGCTAATGTAAGTGAACAGGGTGCCATATATTAGCATGTCAATGGTGATTCTCTAACATGGTGTCATTAAATTACTGTGGTGATAATTGAGACATTAAAAAAAGACAGATGCTAGGTCTGTTTCTAGGCTCTTATAACCCTTTAGCAATTAAATTTCAATGAGCTAACATAAGTCTGCTGTAACAAAAATTAACAATTGGGATTATTTTTCTGTGGCACTGCCTTTTATTTTTCTTGTAATGGAATTAATATATAGTCAGGGCCAAATTTTCAGTGCAGACTTTGTCTGGTTTGATATCTTTTCAGCATTGTAAAAAAGCCAAAAGCTGCCATGAAGGGGCAGAAAAGATCCTCCTAACAGGGAGGAACAGGATATTTGGTAGGCGCTGTGGGGGGAGTGTTAGGTGCTGGAGATTTGGCATATTCTATCCCTAAAAGCATGGAAAGAGGAAAAACCTGTCAGGTCTAAGAAGCAGCAGGTGAAATAGTTAGCTAAAAGCAAAGAGCAGAGACAGAAGGAGAAACAGAGGAGCAGGAGGAGGAATAGAGGTTTTCTGTTCATGTTGCCCTGGAGTAAGGGTGATGGGAAGCTGGCCTGGAGCCTCTCCCCATCAACCCTGCAGGCTGCCAAAGCGGAGCCAGCAGGAGGGTCTCTGCTTGGGAAAGCTGCTCTAACCAGCCCTGTCCTCGTGGGAGGCAGCAGGATTAATGGATAAACATCCCACAGCAAAAGCAAGCAAGCAGATGTCAATACCTGGACTCCGGAGTGTGAATGTTGCATTGGAGTAATGCTATAAATTCCAGATTTAATCATGCAGTTAGAGCAGTATTGTTCTGTTCTGCCACTGAGTTTCCACATTGTAACATAATAGTTGAAATGTTCCATATTTAAAAACATCAAGGACAGCTGCTACTCAGTACAAACCGAAAGATCTAGTCTTCACACGTAGATCAAAGTGTCTCCCCTTTGTGTGGTAATGATGTTTTTGATGCATTGACACAGAGCCACGGAGTGATGCACTGCCAATATGGTAGAGTTGGGAGCGGTGGCCGCCAGCTTAAACACCTGCTGTCCATGCTACCAGCCTTGGGCGCATCTCTTCCTTTCCAAATACTTTCCCAAATGGTGCTGGGAATCTAAATGCTGGCTATGATGTTCTAGGAGCAGAGAACCATACCACACGTGTGCAGAGCAACACGCTGCCGTGTTCCTGTGGTGGCTTTTGATAGGAATCTCATACAACTGTCATACCTTGCAGCATCTGCTTCAGCTTGTAGACAGTCTTTCCTGTGTCTGAATGGCAAAGAAGTTTACTGAGAATGTCTTATTCTTAGTTTGGCCATGTCTGATGGTGGAGCACCAGCTCTGCATGCTAAGATCTAAAACCAGCATGGGTAAACTCTGGCTTCTCCTTGAATTTGCAGAAGTTCAGTGCTGCCAAATTCCACGGACTCCCCACGCTCAGAAAGGCAGTAATGAAAGAAAAGGCAGCAGGATCTCTTCCCAAGGCTTCCTTCCTCCCGGGTAATTTTGTAAATGCTGGAATTAGCTTGTTTGTGGCTATTAATAGCATCATATGTGAGGGCTTGTCACAATCCACACATCCGGAAAACTTGGTAACTTTACCTAAGCTGAAACGTTTGCTTTATCAGACAATAAACATGGGAATAAAACTGGTATTTCACACACATGAACACTGGATGTCTATGAGAAGTCTGCACAACACATCATGATGCCTTCCAGGACTTATGTTGCTAGAAATGATTCACAGCAGATCTTAGGAAGAGTTGTCTCATAGCTGGCATCTCTCTCTTACAGTCAATTGAAACTTCAGAAGGTGTGAGCAGCAAATTCCACGGGTTTATAATTTTCTGGCAGTTAGGAATAAATTGTAACATTAAAGATCTTCCACTTAAAGGTTATGAGTCAGAAGAGTTCAGATCTGTATTCTATTGATTTCCATCAACTACACTTCTTTACACTCGCTGAGTTGGCCTTGTCTGTACAACACTGATAGCATATGGCTTCCAAAAATTCTATGCTGCTGTACTGTGAAAGCAGAGCGATCATTATTATCTCAAAAAGCATCATGGCATGGATTGAATTATCTGTAATAGCTTCAATATGGCAACACCTGGCTCAACAGGTGCTTAAAGTCACTGCAGGCCATCTGTTAGCGGTCCACTTGGATGCTTCTCAATTTATCTAGCAAGCAAATAAGGACGTTCGGGAGTAAAGTTGGAGTGGGGGAATCCAGCAACCTGCAAGCAAAATGCCGGGTACAGAAGCAGAGGAGGAATGTGTGCTGTAAGTAAGACTTTTCATTCAGCGTTTCAGTCTGCTGGGAAGATCAGAGGCACTGTGAAATTTTTAAATAAAAGCTAGATATCAACTTAGAGACAATCACCAGCTGTTCATTTCTCTTCTGCAGCATGTGGAGGAACAAAGGCACATTAAAGAACAATAAAAGGACTGAAACAGCACAGAGTGGCATCTGTGTGGCACGATTCTCGCTATCGTGGGGGCCTCTGTCTTTGCAGATGAATTCCACAAGAGTGATATGAGAGCACTGAGTAACTTTATTGCCTGGTATTAAAGATCTGTCAGTTGTTTAAGTCCTTGTGTATGTCCCTGGTAAGTGCTGCACTGTTCTGCTTGTGTATATGCAGCAGCATGGGCTTACCCTGCAACAGGAGATCTGGGAGGAAGGAGCCTTCGCTCAGGCAATGCTGACCATAAATTGTATAAGGCACAAAAGCTGCTGTTTATGGTGTTACAACGTTTGTTGGCTTTACCACGTTCCTGTGGGTAGCATCATGGCCTCTGATTTGCCACGGTGTGCCAGGTAAGCTGGCTGTGTTGGCAGGAGAAGAGAGGAGCCAGAAGTTGGAGGATCAAGAATCTCCATGTGTGGAATGGGCAGATGTGGCAGATGCCAGCCATGCTGTTCAGTTCTCCTATGTTTTTTGGTTTAGTTGCTTGGGTTTTTTAAGGCAAGCAGATAGCAGAGGGAGGGTGGTCTGTATACCTCATCTGGCTCATCCAGCGCTCTGCTTCAGATCAAACCTTGAAGGGGAAGAGCCGGTGCCTTCCCCCAGGGAGGCAGTTTTCTGGCATGTAGGTCTGGCCAGAAAGTGACTTGTGCAGTCGTGTGCTGCAGCAGGAGGGCAAGCTAGGACAATACCAAGGAGGGTCAAGGGAAGGGAACGGGATGCCTGGCCTCCGAGGGCATGAAGGGAAGAGACTTTGATAGGGACCCGGAGGTATCACATTGAGCTGTTGCCTCTGAAGGAGGCACTGAAAAGTGCTTGGCCTAAGAGCAAGCCTGAAGGAGGTTTTCCCAGCAAGGATGGGTGCATACACACACATTCTTGATCCTTCCCTGTCAAATCATCAGGTCAGAGCTTTTCTACTTTAAAAGCTAGTTTAGTTTCATACTAATGAAATAACAGCCGAGGTGCAGAGGGCTCTCGCAGACCTCTGCACTACTGGGCAGCATCCAGCAGTTCAGCTCCTGGTACTTGGGAGCAGTCGTGCCCTTGCGAAGGAGGGAAAGGAGCACTCCGGAGAGCCCCAATTTTGTCCCAGAGCGACCAGAATGTAGGTGGCATCATCTGCCTGTCCTCACGAGGGCTGGGCTTGGCATGAAGAGGCTGTTGCCCTTTTTATCCTCCTGCTGGTTTCAGTTCCTCCAACGCTGAGGTGGTGGCGTGTTGTGTTCCTGGAAAGCGACGTGCTCGTTGTTGCTTTTGGCTCAGCGGTGGTTTAAGGGAATTGTTCACAGTCAGTAAGTTTTCAGAACATGTTTCTCTGTCATGTAATTGCACAGGGCGTGGACATTATTAATTTAGAAAACAGTTTCATATTCATCTTTCCAAATGTCCTTAATATAGACACAGAAAAGCAATATTGAATATCTTAGTTTCATATATGTTCACATCAAATAAACAGAATGTAACACCACCAGTTGTATTAGAACTAGGAAAGGTTAAATCATAAGACTCTCCTCATTAATTTCCATGAGCTGTACACATTTTTCGCCTCCTCCTCCACAGCTGTTTTGGAAGGGGCTGTGATCCTGCTTCTCCACACGAGAAAAAGCACATCCATGTGGGGACATTGTTCAGGGTTAGAGTGGAAGCAGGAACATAAATGTTCTTAGTGCGTAACTCCATTTCACCAATGAGGATGGAAAACAGAAATATTTCCTTGTGTATTTAATAGTGGAAAATACCATGTTATGTTTGAATTGCCTAACTGCTTTGCTGGGAAGCACGTAGCCTCATCATGAGCCCAACATGCGCTGCATGATCCACTTGGGATTTTCTGCCCAGAGTAACCTGTATGGATTTGGACCAAGACTTCATACAGGCAAATTTCCAGAGCAGTTAAACATTGTATAATGATCATTATCTTGATGGTTAGTTGTGACGTTAAGAGTGTAAAATATGAAAGCTGAACATGTTTGTTGAGACTAGGAGGTGCAATGAAATGAGCTTTTTATTCTCATGCTTTTATTGAAATGTCCATGCTAGTAACATTCAAGCTTTGGAGCTTTACACTTACATTTAGTAAAAACTTTTAGGTCACCTCCTCTACCCACAAATATGTCAAGGAGAGGATCTGTTGCTACCTCCTCTTCAGGAACATAAGGAGGACTAAATGGCAGCTGTCTCTGCAGATAAGCTTCAGCCTTGCCATGTGCAGACTGATTACAAAGGTTCATAGATTTGGCAGTCCCCCTTCATCAAATATCTCTGAACATAGGATGAGATGAATTCACAAGCAGAGATCTGTCATTCACATCAATGTTTTCCTTTCTTTGCTTCAGAGATCCTAATGTTCACATATGTTTACTAAATGTACAAAAAGTACTCTGTTAAGATATTGCATTGAAAATCACCCACTTCTGTTGGAAGGGAAGGAGAATGGCATGTGAAATAATTGCAGGACAGCCCAGATATCCTACTGTACGGGGCTGATTAGCTTTATTATTTTTTTTTTTTTTGGTACTCTTTCATAAGGTACTTCACATTGCTGGTCTTGTGTCACTTCTGCATGTTAATCTTGCTCCTAGAAGATTATTCAGACTGTTGTATTGTCTCGATGGGGCTTTTAGCCAACATGTGCCTGTATTGTTTTTAATGAATGTGAAAAATGCCAGGACATGAAAATGTTATGAGCTCTGTTACCTGCTGTCTATGGGACACACAGATCTGGTTTAGAGAACCTGTGTGGTCTCTTGGTATCATATAAGAGAATTTCCTGACTTTCAGAATCTAATCAAAATATTTAGTAATGGTTGATAGATCAATGATTTTCATGGTAAAGAATTAACCAAAATGAAATATTAAATATGGTAAATATTAAGTATGTGAAGGCTATGCATCCATTTTTGATCAAGAATTTGCAAGAAATATTTCCATGCAGACTGGAGTTGACCTGAAGATGAAAAATACATGGAATCTGGTTTTGATTTTAATGTACTTGGGGCTTCAAATCAAATACTTCACAGATCTGAAAGTTTTTACTCCTTGTGTAAGAAGGCATGTATTTAATGAGAAGTTATAACTATGCACCTACTGAAGACATATGTGGTTTAATCTTACCCTACCGTGTTAGCTTCTATACTCAAAACAGTCACTTTACCATGAAAAAATACCTTTATAAGTAGACTCTGAACAAAAGAAAAATAAGTTTCTCCAAGTATACCCACGTGGAGGTGAAGAATTTCATATGCAAGTTTTCCTGTGCTGGTAGAGTGCCATCATGTCTTTACTCATGATTATGGAAATGCTTCATGGTACCATGATGACTGAGTTCACAATTTTGGCAAAACATTGCCACTTCTGTGGCTATTCATCAAAGATTTCTTGCAAGAGAACATGACAAACACTGGTAAGGTGTCAAGCATGTGCAGAGTCATCCTGTCAGCTCCTGCATGTGAAAATCAGAAGGAAGCAGAGCTGTCAGTCAATGCATCTTATTTGATGTGTCCTACCTCTAGGTAGTCTGAGGAAAAAAAATCTACTTTTAAGACCATAACATTTTTCAATAAAGAAAATCTCTTTATTGAAAGAGATGTATTGAAAGAGATGCTCAGTGATGTATTTTAAAAAGGAAATACAAAGATTAGAGTATTCTTAAGACTGATTGATATTCAAGCTTCTGTTCCCTACTGTCCTGCACTTCATATTACCATTTATGCTTGCCCAAACACATATTCTGTGACTAGACCAACCTGAGTTCCAAGAATTCCTTAATGAGGCATTATAGCGAGAGGCAGTTTAAGACACCTCCAATACTTGCTTAATTATCTGTATCTCTACTGCCACTGCCCTATCACCAAAGGCAGATGTTACTTAGAAAAAAAGGTTTATTGACATTTTCATTACAATGCTGCTGGTATCTTAAAAAAAAAAGGAAAAAAAAAGCATTCCAATTTACTACCCCAATGAGCCAATATTCCACAAGGTGGGAATGATTGCTACCACCGTCTCAGTTCAGCTGGTGGCTGTGATAACCTTCATTTCATTCCCCAGGAGTGCCGAGGTCGCTGTTCTGGAAACAGAGCTTATTGCATTGCATACGTGGGAAGGAATTGGAATATCCGAGCTTGGCCCCTGGAATTCAGCAGTTCAGGTAAAAACAAGTCCAGATACAAAGTGCTGTTTGTGGGGAGGAGGAGTGGAATCTAGCAACCGACCCGTTTTGGAGTGACTAAAAATTTACTCACATCGCGGAGACAAGAAGTCAGACGCAGCCAGAGGCAGAGAGGAGGGAGAAGCAGGTTAATCTGCTGTGCTGAGACGTTGCTCCTGGCGCTGCGAGTGTCAGCGGAGCAGCACGGAGCGCGCTCTGCCCCTCGCACTGCTGGAGTGGCAGGAGACGGGGGGCTCCAACATTGCCGGGGAAGGAGAGTGTGTTTGCTGGGTAAATAAATCTTAGTGTACATATAGATGGATACATATATATGGATAAATAATACATCTTAGTGTATGTCGAGAAAAGCTTGAAAACAGCAAAATGCACAGTTTTCACATTTTGAAATTATATATTTGAAGATCTTTAGGTGATGGGGTAATGGAGTGGAGAGGCACATTTGAATTGCTCAAATGATTAGAAAAGTACCAGTGGAAAAAGCTGAACTTTGTTCAAGTCCATCACAGAATCATGGTACTTGATTTCCTGCTGGAAGGAACCTGAGTAATTTTTTTTTTCTCTTCTTTCAGCTGGATTTAAAACTCCAATCTAAAAATCTGGATCAAATGACAAAGGCACAGATTGGAAGGAAAACAAAGGAGGGGAATATATGAAAATATCAAAGTCCTCTAATTTTTACAGTTTTTCTGCTTGAGCAGTTGCTTTGTACCTCTGTGTTTGTAAGTCTGAAAGAACCTATCACAAGGGATATAAGCATTCTATGATTTTCTTTTTTCTTAGAAAATGTTTTTCCAACAGGGAGTGCAAGAGAGGACAGCGGTGAGTAAATTACATTCTCTGCTGTACTTTTCCCTGTAGTTTATTAAAATTATTGTATTCTCTGTAAAGAGAAATGAATTGAATTTTACTCCAACTGGGAAGAGCACTGGCATAAATATGTGCTGTAATTAATAGCTGTTCATTCAGTATCTGTTGGGCAGAGCAGGCACCAGGGCCTCAGAAGGACCGTTCTTGGCACTGGACGGGCAGCTGATTTTGTGTCAGCCTTGGCCTAGACTGCAGCTAGTTGGGGGCTTCTGTGATCAGAGTTAGTGGATTACAAAGTCCTGGGGGACAAACGCAGTCTGAAGCTTGCTGGAATGTCACACTGGCTCTCAATGACAGGCCAGAACCCCACGTGGGAGCTGGGATTTTCTGCTCCTGCTGTTCTGGGCAAGGTTGAAATTGGAAAGTAACTTTAATGTTTGTTTGTTTCCATATTTCTTTGGCCTATGGTCCCTGCAGCCTTCCTGAGATACAAGAAAGGTTCTTGTGTAGGGTGCTCAGGCTAACATAACACCATGGGCCTAGATTTCTTAATAAGAACTGGGGGATTTATGTATCTCCGTATGTGTGCACTCACCTTGAAGGTTTGCCTTTAAATATTTAATGTTTTCTATTCCTGTCTCTAGTGTATTCAGTTGTATACTAGAGGCACAATAATTATAGAAACAGAACAAAGAACATATGCCAACAAGGCAGAGAACATCAGTAGGCTTTTGTAGCTGGTCTGCACCAACACAGAGGATAATTCTTAAATTTTCTGTAGAACAAGCCGAGGCCAATTCCAATATTTCATTACACTGGGATTCCAGTGGCTACAGTGATAGTTAAAGAATATTCTTTACTGTCGAATTAAGTGAGGTTGTCTGTATTGTTCAGTTAATGCAAGCACCTTCTCAAACTTTTGAGTCTGCGACCTCAACATTTTTGGTGAGAGTAGCATAGCATCTCTCATGCTGAAAGACAAATCCTTGATATTGTGTACTAATTAGGGGTATATTCAAATCACTGCAAGTTACTGTCTGTAAACGAAAACATAATTTGATAAATACATGTTGTGACTGTCTTTATGCATAATGTAATGCTGTCAAGGAACCATGATTTTTCGCTTCTCCCTCTATCAATTATAAACAAGTGAGGATGTTCTTGTGTAAACACACTGAAGCTCTGTGCTGAGATATATGTTAAGTGCCACTATAATGTTTTCATTTGCATCTTTTACATATGAAATCTGTGGAATGTGGACATTTGTTGACCTAGCTGATGACAGGAGACTGTTTATAAAAATTCTGTAAGGAATAATAGTCTGCATGCTGAATGGAGGTGGCAGTGTTCACATCCGCATGTTTTTATGTTTATAAATCTAATTCTGCAACCAGGTGAAATCTTCAGGAATCCTAAACTGCTGGATAATTCTGTACTCCACTCTCAACAGGAAACCAGGCTGGAGGCAATGCTGTCCCTTCCCGAAGCCTATTGAAGCCTGTGGGAGACAGTCCACTTATTTCAGTGGGGTTTTGGATTAGACCCAAGTAGCTTTTCAAACCAAAATAACCTGTATGTTCTCTGGGAAATCAACTCAAAATCCACACACTGTTTTTGCATTCACAAGCACACACAGAGCCCACATCCCATTGACTGGCATGTGGATGCCTAAATGCTTGGAAGGTTCTTGGCAGTGCAGATGGAGGAGCTGAACTTGCAATCCTCTCCTTAGGACACTGGCACAGCAGAACAGACAATTATTTGACTACCAGTATTCATTGTGATTACAGAGTTGATTCTACACGTGCATGTTTTGCCATAATGGAAAAATACTTGGCTTCAGGGCCTGAATGTGACCTGTTGTGATGCTGGTACGCTTTGACACTATTTAGATGCTCTTACACAGGACATGTGAAGTGCGACTTGAGAACACACGTTGATAGGAACTTCAACATAGAAACTTATCGATAGTCAGGGTGAAATTTAGGGTCCATTTTTTTGCTTGACTTCAAGAAAGCCATTTTTCCACCTGCCTTTTTCCGATAGTTTATGAAAGGCGGGAAGTTAGCAAAGTAAATAAAATACTCTTCCAGGTGCTCACGTTTCCTGAAAGAGATCTGATATCAAGGAAACGCTGTTTTCATTGTGTGTTTTGGGGGGTTTCAGGGGAAGAGGAAAGGAGAAGGGTTTTTTTTTGTTGTTTCTTCCCTCAGGGAAGAAATGGAAATTTGGGGGAGCGCTGAGGGAGGCAAAACCATTTTATGTGAAATGCTTTGGAATGAATAGTGAAAGAATCCTTAATGCTCAAAATTATATTACTGCTACACTTCGATTCTTCCAGATGCATTCCAAAATGAATTAGGATTTCAAATGAAGTGATTTTATTTCAAATTTATACCAGTATGCAGTTCCAGTACGTATATACTATGTATTTCTATTTCCCCTGGACCCTACACTTCAATGAGTATGCAGGAATGCCATGTTCATTTCTCAGTTTGTGCCTCTAAAAAAATACATTTTTCTTCTGCATCTGTATAAAGGTGTTATTTTTTCTTTTTTATGGAGTAGGGCTCAGAAATAGTATGTAAATACCTTTCTGCTAAAAAGTCAATAATATTGATGTTTTCTATTTCTACAGTTTTATTTTTTCTTACTTTAGAAATGTCTACAGACAAACAGTACATGTCAATACCTTAGTGTGCAGCAGAGCTCCATCTCAAATATTGCAGGAATTTGTCATTGTTCCACAAAAAAGAAAATATAGGTATTTATTGCATAAAGCTGGCCAGCAGTACTTTGTTTCATAAATAAATTATGCATAATATGTTTTTCACCAGTAAGAAAATAATTATGTTTTCCTTTCGAATAAAACATAACTAATACAGGTATATTTATAGTTCAATTTTCTTTCTTTTCCTCTTTATCAGATACATGTGGAAAAGTTGCATTTTCTTTTATTTTTTTTTCTTCAGACTTCTGAACCTTTCTTAAACTCTGTATCTCTCCAGATAAGTAACCTGTAGCATTTACAAAAGCATCCCAAGTCTACATATATTTGGTAGTAACGCTGCTGCTCTTGTAAATGCAATTCCTTCTCTGACTTATTTCAATGACCTGTTTTTGCGTTATCATAACCTCTTCCTGTGATGCTGAGACTCACTGTAGATTTTAGGCCTGGCTTTTCCATCTTTTCACTTTCACTTTTGTTAATCCCTTTTGTGTTAACTGACAAAGTAGCCATCATGAACCTGGTTGTTCCACTGCTCTTTGGGCTTTCTTTCCCCTCTGCTTTTTCTTGGTCTGTGAGAAGTATTTTTTTGTTTAATTGTCTCCATCTCTCCTACTGTAGTTGTGTGCCTGTCTTATTGCTGCCTTAATTTTTCTATCAGAGTGTCAAGTCTCCAAACTTATAAATAAGTCTCCGGCATGTAACCTTTTCTGCCTTCTCCACCCAACAGAAACACAGAAAAGAATAGTCCTAATTTTATCAAGGGTTCAGGACATACTCAATATTTTTGTTTAATAGGGAACAAAAAGGATGAATGAAATGTTCTGTACTTTTGCAACGCTGAGAATAAACATTAGACTAAATTTTCAGTTGGGTTTGCAAAAAAGATCAGTAGAGATGAGATTTATAAAATAATTGTTTTTTTTTTTTATTTCAAGGCTACGTACCTGAATTGGTGACAGAAACAGCAACTTTCCCAACCCTCCCAAACCTTCACCAAAGACCAAAGATTGTCATTTATTTTCTTGCATTTTAATAATTCCACTTATTCAAGCACAAACCTCCTACCTCTGCATATGCTTCTCACTCTGTGTCAGACAACTTATTGCCCCTGTTAACGATCACCAATGGAGTCGGACACCAGCATATTGCCCTTTGCTGTCAGCATTTTACTGTAAGGGATCTGCAGGCCTGAGCGTGCTCCTGTGCTGCACAGTGGTGAGTTAAAGCTGAGACAGTGAATTTTGTGTTGAAGTTGACCTAATGAAGTTAGTGGAAGAAAAAGTAATGAAAAGGAAATGAAAATAATTGTTTCAAAGCATAAAAGGCGGCCTGAGGCCCCTTCTGTTCTAAAATCAGCAAGATTCCTGATGCTCAAGGATAGGATGTTGCTCATCCTGAGGCTCTAAACATTAACTGTCCAGTCAGTGCTGGCTGTCCAACGTGGACAGGGGAGAGGGAGACAGGTGGATCCCTGCACAGGGCAATTTATTCTCCAGCTCTTTAATCCGCCCCGGTAGATACCCTGTGTCAGGATCACTCACCTGAAGTGATCTTTTCTCCTTTTTTCTCCTTTTCTCTTTTTTTTTCCCACTGTCTATAAAAAGAGCTTCATTTAGAGTAGATGTACATAACCCAAGTAGTTTAGGATAAATGAGATGAATCTGTCTTTGCTAACTAGTGGTGAGTAACATTCCATAGCTCTGGAAAAGTCATTCTGTGGCAATACTTGAAGTCACCACCTACTCCTTCTAGTGAGGATCCCAGCCCTGGAGCGGAACTGGTAGGATGGCTGCAGTCTATCATTTCAGGTGCCAAGTTTGCAGTCCAGTGTGTTATGTAAACCACCTCCAGTCTTAGTCTTATTCTGGCTAAACACCATTGACAAATACAGCACAGTGTCCAGGGTAGAAACTTTCCTCCGTGGATTAGGAAAGACAGCTGGGATCGTGTTGTGCTCCGACTGTGTGGTTATCTGCAAGAGTCCTTGTACTCTGTGTAACCCCATTGAAAATGCTGCGACTAATACCAGATTAAAGCACTGCTCGGTGGGAAATGATGTGAGAGAACTGGGACACTTGGAGAATTCATCCATGTTAAAATCTTATTGAGAAGAAAAATAATTCAGCTGAGACCATTGATGGGCATTTTCTCTTCCCTCTGGCCTGTGTACAATAAGCAATTAGCATTCTGCACTCAGCTGGGGACGGCTCTTATTGCCTCTGTCTTTTGGTGCTGTTGCTGTTGCAGTGGTTGTGTGCTCCACAGTAGCAAGGCACAAATTGTAAATTTGTTTGTTTGTTTAGGGCTAAATAAGCAATACTTAAACTAGTAGAGTGTATGTGCATTTGAGGTGCTATCTGATCACCTTGCTCATTCACACCAACGTAGGGTGGTCAGTGCCTTGTGCTAGCATGTTCTGACAGCTTTCAGGTGCTGCCTGCAACTGATGAGGTAGAATGAGATATGGGGAGAGGGAGCAGGCACAGGCTTAGGTCAGCTTGGAGTACTGTGCAGGAAGAGTTATTTCTTGTATGGCATAGGAACGTGCCATGCTGCAGAATATGACCCTACCCATGTTAGATATAATGCAAAGCCTGCAGCGACCATAGGAAATACCCCTAGGGCCTTCAACGAACCGCAGCCAGGCTCAGGTCTCAGCTAGCAGGGAGATGCTCAGAGCAGGGACCCAGTCTTGCTCCCCACAGCTGTTAGGTTGCTACCTCTCATTTAGGCATTCAGTAAATTTACTAGGAGTTGGTATATGATAAAGACACGGAAGAGAAAGGCTGCGAGAGCCATGGGGCTGCTTCAGCAGCGCCTGGCAGGTTTGTGCAAGTGTCTGTCTCCCGTGGGCCTGTGCTGGGAGAAGCGCCGGGACTCGGGAGAGGGCCTCATCCCTTTGACAAGCCCTTCTGGTGTCCATCTTCCTAATTCAATCTGATGTCTCAATTTGAGCACGCTCTAGTGTTGGTGTTTGGGAGCTAGCTCTCCCCCAAGGTGCCTGCTAGGAATTTCGTCATTAACATGCTAATCAAGGCTCACCTGAAGGTGTTGTTTAGACTCATTAGCAATACAAAGAAGCAGCCAACAGACATGTGGCAAGACCTGAGGAAATGGATGTTTCCGGAGAGTACTGCCTGCTTGTACTGAGAGCCTCAAGGACATGGAAGTAACAAATTAATTTAAGTGGGTTAGAGAGTCAGAAGGCCTCCTTAAGTGCCTGCTCTTAATGAGCAGGTATGGGGAGGTGCTGGGAAGAGGGGAGCAAGTAGGGCCTTTCCTACTTGGAAAGGAGGAGCTCCTCCTCCTTGGAGGAGCATCCTGGGAAGGGCAGTGTCCCGTAATGGAGCAGGGCAGCCCTGGGCGCTCCATGGGCCCCATGGGCAGCGAGCAGACAGTTTTGTTTAATGTTGAAGGCCGAGCGATCGGGTGTGCTGTGTATCTAGCAATTTGACAGTGCTGCGAGACGGAGAAGGCTTCCTGGTGGGTACAGATGGGATTACAGGGGTTTATAGCGAGAGCTGGATGATGGCTCGAAGCAGCCTCAAAAGGAAAGCTTGATCCTAGGAAACCTTTTAAACTTTTCAAGGAGTTGCTTTGCATTAATATTTAAGCAGGGGAGTCCAAGGTAAGAGCAACTAACCAGCATGAGAATGTGATTTGGAAGCGCGTGATCAATAAGCTGTGTGGACATAACCAGATGGACACAAGTTCTTGTTGTCACGGTTCACTCTATCTTACATAGATACACATTATATCTATCAGATTAAAAAAAAAAAATGGATTGCTTTTCTTCTTTCTCCTTTGTTTTTTCACCCTATCAGGTGTTTTGTTTTCCGTATCAACAGGAGAGGACAAGCTGCAGCAATCAGGCACACAGGGATAGTGCGCAGCCTTGACAGTGCAATTGCTTTGCTCTTGGCCTATACTTAACTGTTCTGCAGCCTAGCAGCAGGGTTTTGTATTTTACTGCTTTGCCTAAGAGATGTTAAAAGGAAGTTAGAGGTTCAGAATGCCCGTGGAATTGTGTGGCTGTTTTAAAGGTTTTTGCAAACTGTAACGATTTGTGAGGAAAGATATAGTACTGGTGTGAAGGCACGTCATCTAATGAGCCAGTGTTTGAGTAACAGTGGGTCATCAAGGTGAGGGACATTCTCCCTTATCATATCATTTTTGAGGGAAATAAATGATAATAGCTGTAAATTGCCTATGTGTAGAGAGGGGGAAGGAGGAGGCAGGCAGCTGGGGAAGAGATTGTATTTGAATCCTGTGACCTCTCGTTGTTTCTGTAAATAGGCACACGATGATAGATAACCAGCAAACATTTACCTTGCTATGTCAACTTATATAAGTGGAGTAAGTAGCTAAATTAGATTACATTTGAAAATAAAAGCTGCAAAAACGAGGCCATCTGTATTGATAATCCAAATTCACAGGGCTAGAATATGGATGAATTTATAGATTTACAGTCCCCTCTTCAGAGAAAGGCATAATCTTGATCCTTTTACCAGTGAGTTTACTGCCAAGATGGTCTATGGGGGACTGCCTTGGGTAACACTCTTAGCTTGTGAGAGTGTTACGCTAAAATTCAAAATGATTTTTGCAGGTCATTACTGTAGAGGAGCAGGAGACCTCGCTGAAGGCCTAACGCTAACCATGTGCATCCTGTGTCCAGCTGAAGGAGAGCCTGAGCAGGGCTGGTTTCTGCAGCGTCCTGCTGGGATTGCAGCACGACCAGGAGCCAAGCTGAGACACCTCCAAACCTGAGAACTGTGCTCTGGCTGGAGAGATTCTGAACATTTCCTTAAACTGGTACCAAATGCAGTAGCAGCATTCGCCACATGATCTGGCTGAGCTTTAGTAGCGTGAGGATTCAGAGTTGAACAACACGGCCCTCATCTGAGTCCTTTTTCTTCAAGAAGAGATTTGTGCTCCCAGTTTTCTTATACTAATTGAAAGAAAAAAGCAATTCTAAACAATTTCTTCATTAATTTACCCAGAGCAGATATTCGTTTCTTGGTCAAAACTACTGTGAAAATAAAAAAGCAATGAAACGAAGTTGAAACAGGATCTGCTTTTATGTACCAAAAGTGCAGCAGGGGAGGTGGTCTGTGAAATCAGATAAGACATTTTTTTTTTGCACAGCAGTGTTTTTCTAAGTAATATGCTGGAAGATTTCATCCTTTTCTCTTAATTACCAGGCAATTCTACTATCCATACTTTAAATTCTTAGAACCAGTCTTGCAAGACAGCAATATAGCGCAACTGAGTCTATATTCACCATAGAGTGCAGCTGAAAAGTTTTCTTTTATTCAAGTTTTTTAGAAAGGAAGGGATTTATGCTAATAACTTCTGAACTGATTGAATCTCAGTCTTTTTAGCCAAGCTTTTTGATATTCTGTTTATACTTGCTCATGTTTTTTTCAGCAGCTTTTTCACTAAATATTTTTTCTCCAGCTCTCTCTTTGATGGACTGGAAAATAAAACAGAATAGTTTACGTGCTTGTTACACCTCTAACCTCTCCTCCTCGAGGCATCTATTCCATTACATGACAAATAGTGTTTTTGAAGAACTATTTTCAGGTTCACTTTTAAGTTCTTTGTCCCCCTACCCCCTCTCTCCTTCCATTTTACTTCAAATGCTAGTTGTGTTGTAAGGGTATTTTTTAAAAGACTGATTTGGAACAGCCATCTTTCCAGCTGAATGTCACAAGTAGGATAATATAGTTTATGAAGACCATTTTCTACAAGAAATTGAGTAGCTTAAACTTTAGTCCAATACTGTCACCATCACCTGTCAATATTGGTAAGTCTTCAGTCAAAAGCTGTCATTCATAGGAAACAAATAGCTTCAGAACTTCGGTTTCAGTCTCTATCTGCTCTCTATGAATGTCTGCTCTCTATGATATGTCTGGAATCTCATGGAAACACAGGTCAGCTGCAATTCTGTGGTTGCACAACTCAACGAACGCACTCTGATGTGACTGAAACAAGATCTCAGAAAATAGATTCTCTCTTTTCATTGAGAGAATGAATAAATCACACTTTTTTTTTGCCTTTTTAATTTGTAGAACCTTACTTATGTGGATTCTTTAAAATTGGTGATGTTCACAAGTACCAGGTAAGAATGCTGTATCTGCAGCTGCTGAACTGCCAAGAGGGATTTTGGAGTCTTTTTCAGTGAGTTCTGCAACAGCCACAGCAGTTGGCAACCTTGTTCTGCTGTAACTAATTATAGGAAGATAATATGTTAGTGTCCTCAGTATTTTTTCAAAGCCATAAAAATCCAAGAGTCTAATTTCAGTTAAACCTTAGTGTGTCCAAAAAAAAAAAAAAATCTCCCAAAGTATTGGCTGCAGAGTCTTGTACATTTGCTTACAAACTCAAGGTTTGTTTTAAACGTACTCTATGGTTTTATAATGTAGTTTGCATCTTAATTGCTTAGTGAGTGGCTTCTTTGAGGAAAGTGTATCATGTTTTATGGTGACTGTAAGGAGAGTTGTGTTGCACAGCATACCCCTCCCCTTGCCCCAGGCCATGAGCTGATGGAGCTCTTTTTGTTGTTGCTTTCTGCTCATGTTGAAAGGATTTGGTTGAAACTTCTGCATTGTTAATGCAAACACACTGTGCTGTGCCCAAGTTACTCTCCTTTGAAAAAGGAAATTAAATTTTAAACGCTTAATTAAGATAATGTTGAAGATCCAGTTTACCTACAAACAAATGGTGTCGGAGCTAAGAGAGTGAATGTTGCTGTGCTAAAGAGACTCCAGCACAGAGATCTTTAAGCTGATCTTGTGCTGTCATATTTATAAGTGATCTTGTAGCTTTCTTATTTATTGCTTATGACTTCTGAGGTAACAGGTAATTTAATTTGTGATATCAGTGACAGAGAGACTTTCTTATTACCACTAAGTTAATTTATGCTATTAAAAGTCTGTTGCATTCCCACTTACAAAAGGAGCTATTGTAGGATATGTCCTTCTACCAAATAATGTGTTCTGTGAACATTTGCTTATTAGAGAACTGTAATACAGCCTGTGATTAAAGCATTTGATATTTCAGAGTTTACTAAGGACCTGTTATGAATTAGTAAAAGGCGGAGGCATTTACAGGAATTCTGGTTGTTATCCACAGCTCCTCTGAGGACTTCTGTTAGGAATTGGTTTGATTTGTAAATACTGTAATGATACTAATGGTTTGTTTATGAAAAGGATGATGCTTAATATCATATCAACAGACATTTTATTTTAGACCCACAGCAAAAGTTCAAACTTTACTCCAGATTTGTCAACCTTTAACTAAGATGATTGTCGTAGCCCAAGAAGTCAGTAAAGCTTCATATGAGGAAAGTCTGCTGCTCCTTCACCTGTCGATTACAAAACAAGTGTTTTCTTACAGTTACCTGATAAAACCGGATACTTGTTTATTCATGAAAATAATGCAAGAAGCTTTTATCTTTCTGAGAATGAAAATACAAACCCAAAATTTTTTCTTGTAAGTATTTTTGCACATAATAAAGGTATTCTTTGCTGTGTTGTTAAAGTACTCCTGAGTGCTTTTAAATAAGGTAGAAAAATGGGACAGAAGTAATTTGGATCTTTTGACATTACTTACCAAGATCCAGAGGTAAGAGTAGGATGTGTGTTATTATCCTGCAGGATGCAGAGTCTGCAGACATGAATGTAAATGTTAAGTTATGCAAACTGTCAGGCTGGAGCAAGATCCATAATTCAACCCAAAGAAAAACTTCACCAGGATGGCAACTGTCAAGTAATGTTTTCTAAAATAGAAATAAATCCAAATGTTTTGGAAAAGGAAGACAGAACAGCAAGGAGAACTGCACTATATTCTGCATTGAAATCTCCAAGTGTTTTGGGCACCATTTTCCTGCTTCCAGTCCTTGTTTTGTTCAAATCTCGTATGATCTGATCTCTATCACAACACACTCTAGAAGAGTTAGTCATAGAAATGGCTCCCTGAACAGTGATGGTGGGTGGAGATGGCTGAGCCTGCCACAGCCAGCAAGGAAAAGGTTGCATGAGAATATAACTGATCCAAGTCATCTGATGTGACACTTCTGATGTCTGTCAAAAGACTTGTCGCTATGGAAGTAGAAGCTGAATGGGAAAGCAAAATAGGAAGCTCCTCTGTGAGACTCCTGAACATTATTGCAAATCTCACCTGTGCTTGTGTCAGTCAGTGAGGCTTCTTCAGGGAATGTGCCAGAGTGACATTCAGTGACAACACCTGGAGCTGGAGCCCGTTATTAATGGTAGGCCCAGGCTGCCTGCTTCCCCTGCCTGCCTTCAGCCCAGCGATGCGGGAAACCTCTCTGACAGTGGTCACAAATAGGAATCTAAATCTTCTTGTCTTGAAAAATGTTCCATGTCAATGTGTCTTAGCCAGATAAACAGTATCAAACAGAATTAACTTTAACGGGAGGGAATGCTGCAGTCTCTTGCTCTAGGAAGTCAATGCAGGCTCTTGGGTTTCTGCTCAGAGAGGCCCCGTGCTCACCAAGCAGAACTCTGCTCCCACGGATGCATTCCTTCATGTAGGGCAAGCCAAGGCTCCAGACCCTATTAAGCTGTAAGTCTTTAGTGAAATGAGATTTTCCCAAAAGAGAAACATTCTTCCTTGCTTGCCTTTTCATGCAGGCTAAATTTAAAGTCACAATTCATTTCTCGGTCCCTCAATCACTCTTCTGGGGTCAAAGCAGTCCCTCGATTCTAAATGCCTGACTGCCACAGATCACAACAGAAGTGTTTCCCAGCCAAAACACTTCAGAATTTGGCCCGATAGGAACACACACAACAACATGAAAAATCCAAAGCTATTGCTCAGGGGGAAAAGCAGAAACCTGACAGAGATGTTATGAGCCATATATGTCTTTGACCTGCTTTCCTGACCCTGTACACTCACAGCATTCAGTGGATTTCCCAATAAAGTGTGCAGTATATTCCTACAATGAGTCCAAGCAGGGGATCTAATTTATACACACATACATGTACATGTGCACATCCTCCTGTGAGTTTCCTTCTTAAAGGAGAAGATTTTTGCCCTTTCAGCCTTCTTCCACTCAACCCTCTCTTGGTTTTCAGTGCTGGTCACCTTCCTCCTTGCTCTTGAGCATGAGGCTCATAAACATAAAGTGAGACTTGTACATCTTTGGCTAAGCTTTGTGATGGATGGACTCGATGGTTCTCTGCATGTCTTCTGTAGGGAGATCTTTAGTTACCTTTCTTTGATGCTCATGAAACCAAGAACATTCTTTTGCTTCTGAAGTACTATTGGTATTTCTCTCTGTTTGCAAGCTTCATAGACCAGAGTAGATTTTTTTCATGCAAGCTGGATTGACTGGCTTTCATTTTAGGTTAATTAATTAGGGGCAGGGTTAAAGCACAGTATGCCTACTCGTGATTTATTTCTAGTACTTCTATTTGATGCGCAGTCCAGATGAGGTTGAGAAAAAGACTGTTTTCCACAAGCAAGTGCAAGTCCTTGTCCCCTTGTGTTATCCTGGAAGAGAAAGGAAACCTGAGGCTCTCATATATGAGGATCTCCTCTGGGCACACTTGTTCATTGGCAGGAAGATGAAGGAGAGACTTAAAGGTGTAAGGCTGGAAATGGCCAATCTAGAGAGTTTGCTGCTCGATCAGTTGCTATACGTCATGCAAAATAAAGGAGACAGGTTTTAGCCAACTCACTACAGTCCTTTCGTCCTGAAAGCATTCGTTTCATTCTCCTCCACCTACTTGTCTCCAGTTTATATACATTACTCAGAATTATTTGTCAGCTTTCCTGTTATCTTTTACAGTCAATAATTCTCAGTCATTCACAAACATTCAATTATGAATATTCATTTAAAGAAGGCATGTGGCAACTTTCCTGTTCTCTGTTTGGATGATTATAACTAAAAGCAGTGTGAACCACATATTTGAGCGTACCATTCCTCATTTGCAATTGAAGCATACAATGTTAAATCTTTGTAAATACTTGTGCTTAGGAAAGCCGTTTCACTGGAGTATTTGGGAAATGCAAATAAAAAAGGGATATGAACAAAGCAAATGAACATTTTTAATGTGTGCTTCAGGATCTCTGCAGAGATTCTTTTTATTTTTTCCTGTTCTATCAATCTTGTATATATATAAAAAAATAAAAACTAACTGACAACAGAATGGATTCTTTATCCCAAACTGTTCTTGTAGGTCTTGTGAGTGGGTTTATCCTTGGTTCCATCCAAGGATTCTCTTAAAGTGGAGAACCAGGAGCAGAAAAGACTATTCTGTATATCTGTTCTCCTGGCACAAGCAGTGCCAAAGGACACAAGAGCTGATAAAAGTTTTGAGTACTCAAATGCACTCTGACTTGTCCTGGAATTGAAATCAAGGCTACGGGGATTTTTCATTTGTTTTTGACAGGCTGTTTCAGCTGTCTACACTGTGATAGAATAGAGACTTTACTTCTTTAATATACTTGAAAACATATTCAAAGTTGCATCTACTAAACTAGTGCTGTTAGATGATGTAGGTGCATTATGATAAGAATTTTAAAAAGAAGTAGGTGAAATGCCCCTATACTATTATTTTTTGCAAGCATAAAAATATTTTTTTCTAAACCTATTTTTCTAAAACTATAAAACTATATTTCTAAACCTATTATTAAGAATTCAATGACAGAGTGTTAAATCAGAAGAACCCAGATCAGATTTACCTTTAACCATGAAAATTTTCAATTTTGAATGGAAAACTTAACTAAATCTTGTAGGTAAAAGAAAGAACATAATTCATATGCCATTTAAGAAAGATCTTCATAGCTTTAGTAGGGCATAAAAATTGCATATAAACTTCTCATTTCTTTCTAAAATGTGGCTATAGGAGTCTGTGTATTACTAGTAGAAGAGAAATAGGAACCTGCTTCAAAAATGAAATGGTAAGGTACAGTGGGAATTACATTTGAAGTTACGTGGGGTGATGACAGAAGAGACTTCTTCCACTGTAAGGATAGTACTCCAAGAGACCAGATTAGATGAAGCTCTGGGTAACCTGATCTCACGTCATAGCTGACACCTTGAGCAAGAGTTTGGACTAAGGACCTGATGAAGGTCCTTTCAGCCTAAGTTGTTCTATGTTCGTAGCCTGCATGTTGAGAAAGCCAGAATACAGAAACTAGGAGGGAACAAAAGATAAAAGACATATCAAGAAACAAAATAATTCACCTAGGAAGGAACCAGCTCTATGTTTAGAAGAGATGGAAGTTTCGCAACATTCACTACGGAAATTCAAACCACTTTGTAGTAATTCTGAACATGGGTTTTACTGAAGAATGCAGACACGGAAATGGTGGCTTTGGAGAGTCTGAGTGAGCATGGGCAGAACTGGAACAAGGAATGCTAAATATTTTTCTCTGCCTGCTGTTGAACTGTAGAAAACAGGATTAAAGTAAGTATTACTCACTTAGGCCTTGGTAGTTCAGCACTTTGAGATGGATATTGAAGGAAGCAGGAGGGGACATGGGTCAGCAGATGACTGATGTACATATAGACACAGCTGTGGGCTATCAGAACAGAACTGTTCCCCGGGCCCTGCAGTACCTATTTTCTGTTTGCTACTGTCTGCAGCCTTGAGGGCTAGTAACAGAAGTCTCGCAAGTGCAAGTCTCATAACTCTCTTGATTTGGTAGCGCATAGGAACATTTCTGAATGTGAGATTGTTCATTATACAAATGCGTCTATCACTGTCTTTTGTACCAACAAAAAAGTTGCGTGAGAAAATGCCCATGTTTGTCCATGGCCACTGGAGAAAGCACACAGTGTTACTGATCATTTGATGACTGTCAGTAATGTTTCAAAATGGTCTGTTTCCCTTCCCCTCAGTTTAAGATCAAATATCAAAATATTTGTTGACGCTAGCTGGAAGTTTGAGCAATGCCCATTTGCCCCGTGAGCTTGACTGTGTCTGTGACCTGCAGCTCTGCGAGCCTCCCCTCAGACCAGGCAGAAGCAGTCATGGAGGAGATATTGTTGATATTTTTGTTGATTTTGTTGATGATGTTGAAGTATTTTTAGTTCCTGATGTGACCTGAAAACAAATTACCTTAATTTTATTATTTTTTAATAAATGGAAATAGCTAGGGGAGAGGAGAGTAGGTGAGAAATGTTTATGATTTTCCCTTACGTGTTGTCTTAACATCCACAGTTGGCTGGTGGTTATGAAACCCCAGTGAGCCAAGAGCCTGCACTGCTTCTCTAGTGCTTTTCTGATGTTTTCTTCTTATGGTTTGTTAATAAAAGATAAACATAAGACACAGAGAAAACATATATAAACCGTTAATGCCCTTACCTGGGGAGAGGATGGGTTTTTAGAGCCTGAGTAAACTCAGACCTGACATGAAACTGAAGGAAATTACCTCACTGCCTAGATGAAAAAAGGCAAAACAAGTCTATAAATATCATTACATTTATTATTTCTCCAGTAAATAATGTAGGCAGTTTTAGCTGCATAATTTGAGATGTCTTGGCAGAATGATCCAACTGATATAACCCAAGAAAAGCACGTGCTTAATTTAATGTCCATTGCCAAGAGTCATGCCTATAGTTTACCAAGCAGAAGCAAGGCAATGATTGTGCCATTTTATGACCAGCAAAGCCCTCTGGAGTACCCAACACTCCCAATGCTGGAAGCATTCAGAGTTGATCTATGAAGAAATATATGCTTTTGACAATCAAGTTTTAGGACCTTACTGGAGTTAGTGACAGTGACAGAGCTACTGATCTCTGTGCAGGAAGAGTTGAGGGACCACGAATAGAACCAGATAAGGCACCATGGAAAACCTCCCTAACCAGGAGGATGTGGAAGGAGGTGGAGAAAGGGCAGGATCTTCAAGGGATTTGAGCTGCAATTTAGGAATCACAACTTGTAAATTTTCTTTCCTCCAGGAAAACCATTCTTGTCTAAAGAAAAAGTTAGCAAGAATAACAAGCTGATATGACCTTAAGTCTTCCTTTTGCCTAAGAGACTGAATAATCCTAAAGTGGAGCCAGCTATACTTCTGCCCGGGATATCCACAGAAAAAACAATACGAGTGCTTGGCTTTTCCACCTGGTTCAGTCCCAATCAGAAAGATTTAGAACTAGTAGGATTTAGCTGCTGCATTTTCTCATAGCAATGTGATGGGCACCAGCTAGCAGCATTCTTTCTTAAAGAAAGTTCTGCTCTAAAGTAGGGAGAGACAGAATAGCTTCAGGATCTTTACTCCTTGTGCAGCGTTAGAACAAATGACACTCTGTGCTTCTTGAATGCCAGTTAAGGATAAAAAGTGATGTTACACTCAAGTATTGCCTGGAAAACTCAGCTGGCCACAAGAGTCCAGCATTATTTATGTAGAGCTGAACTGCCAGTGCTGAGGGATTTAGAAGACCTTAATGCTAGGAATTAAAATGACAGCTGATAATGTATAAGTGAAAGGAATGTGGCATTATCCCCCGAGATATAAACTACATTTGTGCATTGGTTTATTATTTATGGTGATTCTGTCATGGGCATTTGAGAAATTACGCATCAGGATCTATAATTGTCCCACAGAATATTTTATTAACTGTGGCTGCAGACACTGCAAAATTGATAACCTTGGCTTCTCTGCTGACTCAGCTTTGTTTGCATATCCCAGCTTCTTACCCGCCAATTCTTATTTGGAAGCAAGGAGGTGTTTGTCTCTTAAAATTACTCTCTTTGAAATACAGTGAACTCTGATGCATCTAATCAAAGCAAGGCACATTTTGTTGTGTTTTTTCCCTCCTTTGGCTCATTTTGGCATTCCTTGTCAAACCCCCAACGCAAGTGTGAGTGACTGCTGGCCGGGCCCGGAGTGCTGTTCCTCTTATGCACTCTGCCATCCCCTGGCATTGGGCCCGGGAGGAGCTTCAAGCACACCCCTCTCATTCCCATCTAGGAGGTGCAGGAGCTCCCCTGAGGTTATGGAGAAGTCATTTTCTCATCAGCTCTCAGTAGTCCCCGTTCACCTGGCACAGATAATTTAAGCATCTCAACGGGGTAGCTCTAATTTAACAAGTCTAGACCGGGTCTGTGCCCTTGAACAAGAGCGTGTGTTTTCTTCCTGCTTTGTGGAATTCTGTTGTGTTTTATTGATCTACTATTTATTTTATGTTATCTAATGGAAGTGGTTGCTTTAGTAGCAGACTGCTATGAGGTATTCTGTCAATTATTGCTATTGCTGCTATCCTATGGATAATGGTAGTACAACTGTGCAATTCTGTGCAATTTGGCTGAGGTGGGGACATCCTACAGCAACTTGTGTCATCATCTAATAGAAATGAAGTAGTTCTTCTATTTTTGTCTCATCTTTAGCTTCTCCCGTCAAATGACGGATCCAGGCATTAGAGACTGCTGAGTGAAGAGCTTTTACAGAAAACCATGTGTCGTGTGTTTGTAGGTGACATCCCCTGGGTTATAATGTAGAATTGAATGATAACCGTACTGCGCTTTGCCTCTGGCCAAAGATATCCACAAATACTGGGCAAAATAATAAGGAAGCAAGGAGACAAAAGCATTGGCTGGGGTGGAGTTTTTCTGTTTGCTGTGTTTGTTTGTTTGTTTGCTTATTTTTGCTTTTTCGGGGTGGAGGGAGCTGTTTTGTAAGTGGAAGCATGGAAAGCAAAAAACATATTTTAAAGAGGGATCTACAAATTATTTATAAAAGAGTGAGAGAGTCTGCAGAGCCCCAGATACTCCCTATACCAATTTTTAGTATAGGATCAGAATATGCCATAGGACCTGTGTGTGGAGAGAATATTTCATACCTGGATCAAGTCCTGTTCTGATTTTGGCATAGGAATGATTTGATAAATAGCACTTCCATGATAAGTACTAAGAAAGCAGCACAGCTTTTTGATTCCGTGTCCTCTCATTCTGTGCCTTAAGCACTTTCCATATTCTCTTCCTGCTGTTTGACTCATGATAGCTAAAGTTTCAAACTTAACAAGAAAGGCTGCAAAATAATAGATCTTTTTAAAAAGCTCTAAAATGTTATTTTCTGCAAGAGAAAATGTATAGAGAACACAGTGATGTGGAACGATGTAAAGATTTTTAATGGAACTTAGTTCTTCTCCGAGCAAGGCAGCCATCCCAAACCCATAAAAACCTCCCAGTGTCACTGCACAGTCGTGTATCTTCTCTGTATAGGGCCTTAAATGCTGACTTCCATACATTTATATTCTGCCAAATGTGTATTATCAAACTCAAGTGTTATGTTGGTTCTGCTCTATTTTTTGCCTTTCAAGACCCACAGGCACAAATTTCCAAGTATGACAACCTGATAGTTTGGGACTTTCAGGGGGAAAATAAGAAATCCAAGTGATCTCAAGCTAAAGCTTGGGTGGTGCCCAGGAAGGGTTAGATGCTGGTGCTACCTGTGAGGGGACATGGCCAGAGTCTCTTGTGGTCCAGTCGATATATGATTTTGCAGTAGCTTGAAGGTACTTCAGGAGCCCCTTATTTTGACTGGAAAGTTCAAGCATCCTTGTGTCTCGCTGGCTAACAGCTCTCAATCAGGGGTCCATATTTTCTTTGCTTCCATTGCTCTAATGTGACTGAAAATAGATACGAGTGAGATGAGGGAAAAGGGACACAAGTTGAACAAGACAGGACATTTACAGGGACTTTTCTAATTCTGACTGCTGCTGCTTGGAGTGAGGGAGGATTAGTACAAGGAAGTCACCTCACAACTTTCAGTGGGATTATATGACAGAATAATTCAGTTAGATGTTTTATGGCAATTTGTTTATAAAATATTTGCATGTTAAATGCAATTGTTCTCTTCTAAACTAACTCTGCATTAAGCTTTTAACTAAGTTTCAGGAAAGATATATTGAATGAGCTAAGCTGCCGTAAGTTCCAGTATTCTGCTTCATGAATAAAACTGTCAAGAGCAAAGCAACCAATAACTCTCTGTCTTGACATTATGTTCAGCATAACAAATAAATCTTTAGAATCTCAGCAGACCTGGCAACTTCATTAACAATTTTGCCTGCAGCAGAGAATGAAAGAAAATCAATGTACGGGTGTTTTAGGGTTTAGAGCAGAGAGGGGTCAGTGGATTGCTGATGAACTTCCCAGGTTTCAGGTTTATCCTCCCCTTACAAAGGGGAACAAAAGTAGTAAGAAAACAACTTCCCATCCAAGAGGGAAAAGGGGAACAGAAGGGAGCAGGGGGCTAAAGCCCATGTAAATAAAAGCCAAAGGAGTATATCTGAGTTCTCTCTCCCCTTAATCCCGACTCCCTCCTCTGCATCCCAATTCCGTCTTTTAAGATGTATCTATTTGCTACAAAGTCTAGTGGTATTTCAATCCTCCTTCCAAAAAGCAGCAAGAAAGCCTTCATGCCTTCTAAGGGGTGAGGATCAGCACCTGCACAATAAAGAAACCACTGTAAAATCTTGAATAGACAATACCATGCCAAAGGTTCTTTTTTTTCTTTCTTTTTTTTTCTCCCCTGCCAACTTTCTTCTTTATAATACATACCTATCAGACTGACTCCCGAGTACTTTGACTACCTCTTAAAAGCTTTTGCTATGCAGAGGCAGTAAATTATATATGGATAATCTGCTTCACAATTTCCTAATTTCACAAGTATTAAGTCCTAAAATGCCTTGGATATAACCATTTGAGATTCTGGTCTCTGCTATTATGCTGTATTTTCAGATTCTTATGGATCAAGGTTTTTATTAGCCAGTGTGAAAGCTGTTTTTCTTTTAGAAAATAGTGCTTATTTGTCATATTGTTAAACTAAGAATTGGTATGACTGTGCTTAACAGCTAAATAGTTGACCAGAGTTTAGGGTTGACCATTTTTGTAAGCGAAACTGCAGTGTGAAAGGAAATAAGCGGTAAAGATCACTGGACAAGTCCTGTTGCAAAGTAAAATATATTGAATAGACTTACTCTTTTTCAAGCTCATCATGCAGTTGAGAAATCATATTTTGTACTTTTTTGAATATCTGTGTAATGGGTCAGGTTTTGCCCTGTCAGCTTCAATAGTGGTGAAGGGCTTTAGAAGCATATGTTGTAAAGAGAAAAAGGGAAAGTAAAGAGAATATTTTTACATACAATTGAAATGTGAAAGGACAAGATTTCTTCCCTTAGTCATCCAGGTGAATAGGAATATTTGTGGCTTCTTATAAGGAATAACAAGATTGTCAGTACAACTATGGCAAAGACCATTTTTTTCATGATCATTTTTCTTTTCATCATTTCTTTTCATCATTTTTCTTACTACTGCTGTCAACAGGCCTCCTTCAAGCAGAAGTCTTGAAGGTTTGACATAACAGTCCTATACGGCACGTATTTAAGTTTTAGTGTGGCGTGTGTTGGGACATAGGTGCTGAATTTCATAACGTTTTGCATAGCTCTGGAGCAGGCAAACAGAACCACTGATTCAGAGATTGAATGCAAACCAATAATCTTTCCTGAAATATATAGGACTGTCGGTGAACTTTGAGCATAATGGCTGCCTTTGGGATGTCTTGAGACAATGTGTTTGTCTAACTGGCATGTACGTAAATCCTTCTCCCCAATTGTTCCACAATGAAATGACTCTATTTTGAAACCTCGATTTATAGCCGCATGCAGCTTCATAGATCTTTGCTTCCATGAAACCCGCTATTGTTCTTGCAGCTCCTTGAAACAAGCAGTGCCCTGAGTTTTCATTTTTTGTGGAATGACAAGGGTGGCATGTGATGACTTATGGGACAAGGTCTGACAAATAATTAGACAGTGGAAAATTCTTACAAAGCATCACTAACAAAATAGCTGGGAAATTAATAGCTCAGAACCTGTGGCAACCTGGTATAGGGAGGTAATGCATCACTGTCATGGCTTATGCTTAGGTCCTGCTTCATTGCTATTGTCTTAAGAAGATTATAATATATGCCCTGAAATTTAAAATCTTATGCCAGTAGCTTTGTCTACTGAAAGGGAAACAATAAATATTTCTGCTAAGTAAAAATAAAATGAACACCACCAATATGGCATTATGTATGCTTTGGTATTTGTCTCGTGATAAATACAATCAGTCAGAACGCAGAAGAAAGTATTTTCCATCTCAGCTTCTTGGGAGTAGCATGTGTGCTCTTTTTAATGAAAATGTGTTTTCACCCTGTTGGACTGAATTTATATGATGCCAGGTATTTCTTGCTCATCTAATAAACTAATTCTACATTTTCTTTTTTTTAATTTTGAATATATGATAAATTAGGACTATGGGGGAAATCTTGCAAAAGACCTGTGACTTGTGGATTCCTTTTGATATTCACATGAAAAGCCCTAATTTTTAGAATGTTTTGAAAATCTGGATGCTTGCCTTATTAGTTAGTCTTTCTGGTCACGTGTCCATAGAGCAAAGGTGAGCTGGTTCCCTGGGCCTCTGGAGCGCTGTGTGTCCAGCTGCTCCACCAAGAGCAGCTTTCACGTTCTCCATTCGCATCTGCAGGGATTGCCCCAGTCGACCAAAGGTCTTGTACACAATCCCATCTACACTGGTTTAGGTTCTGATTTTTATTGTTGAACAGAGAAGGATTCCAGGGTACTTTTTTTTCCCCTGAAGCTTAATTTTGCTGTGACTGAACATGTTACGATTGACTTGGATGAAACACAGGACAGTACTAAGCACGTGTAATATTTTGATTTGATTCATTGCATTGTCAGTGAATGTCTCTGCTATATCAGACAATATCTCCAAGAAAATAATCACTAAGAGAGAATTTTTTGTGGATTCTAAACAGTTTGTATGCCCAGGGCTAAAAGAAAACAGAAATAATAGTTGGAGATAGAGACCAATCTGAAGTATAAAAATTGTTTAAAAGATGAATCTTGTTGTCATCTACTTAACTGAAAATGACAGATTTAAATTAATAATTCCATTGTATTAATTCCTTTAAATGATAAGGACTGGTTAATTATTTCATCAGCATTATCAAAATAGTAAATTGGATATAAATTAACTGACTTAAATGTCATTTGGTTTCCTGCTATGTAGTATTTAATTAACATAGTAAAGGAGATTTTTCTTTAGCCTCTGAATATCTAAACAGATTAAGGATTAGGGAATACTGCAAAAGCTTCAAATTCTGTGTTAGTTCTAAGCATCATCTGTTGTATAAGGGCTTAGAGAGTGCTAGTGTTTTGCCTTTAATATTAACATATATTTTGGGTGTGTTCTTATTTCTGTGCATGCTGTCGTACAGGTACGTACGAAATGACATTTCCTAATTCACGAAGCGTAGAGAGAGAAGGACAGAGCACAGGAGATGAGTAAAGCAGTAAGTAGACCAGGTTGGCAGGTAAGGAAATGTTGTAGTGAAATGAGGTGTATAATTCCTATGCAGTCAAGAGCAGTGATAGTTTCTCCCCATCCGCCTGGCCTCGCTTCATCACAAACTGACTTTCTTTTAATATAGTGCACCATGGTTTTACACTAAAGTCGGATGCACCCGGTTAGGCAATTTTCTGAAGTAAGAGGTCATAATACTAATCTATCTATACATGGAGCTCTTGAATCATTTTTTTTTGCAGGACAGATTATGTGAAGTCCTTTTCCATCATGATGACAGAATAAGATCTAGTTTTCCGTTATGACTGTTTATAAAAGGGAATCAACCCAACTATTCCTACTCATGCAGAGAACTTGAGAGCTCTGTGTTTTTGTGGTTATTTATCCACTCCAAGGACGTAACATAGAACCTTCTTCTTTGGTATTATAGTTCAGCTACCTGAATCCACAGAGACATCAAGTAGTGGCTGCAGACTAGCAATGAGGTATTAGTATGAATTTGCTGAAAATTACTGCTTCATAGTAGAATTTAGAAAGATGTACTAGCTCCGGAAGACATAGTTTTGTGAGCAATGAAGCTTTCAAAGTCCACAGGACTTTGGAGTGTATGCACCTTGTGATTGGATTCTCTAGTGCCTGCTAATCATCCAGAGGCTGCTATGATCATTTCCTCCTAAAGTATCTTTTTTTGTACCTGGCCATCACTTTTCATAAAACTTGAATTAAGAGTCTCTGAAACCACCGTCTTTATTCAATTTGGTTTAAATTGACCAGTAGTTTGAGGTATTGAGGGGAAACGGTCATCCTGGAGAGCAAAAAAATCTTATATTTGTTTCTCCCAGCAAACCTGGAGAAAGTTCTCTAACATCAATTTCACAACATATACCAAAGAACTCTAAATACAAATAATTGCTCAGCATAGGTAGATTTGTGACAAGTCCTCAAAAGCCTTGCAGATACCTGCGCTGTTTTTGTTTCTGATCTCATTTTTTGTAGTGGAGAGCAAGATTAACGAGGTGTCTGCTCATCCCAGCTGAAGGTGCAACCTTGCAAATGGCTGTGTAGAAAGCAGAGCGCAGCTGAGCTCCCCGGAATGGCTCAGCGGGAGCCGGAGCATGGAGTGCATTGGCTGGCAGCAGCTGTGGGCCCGGCTACTTGGGCATCGTGTGGTGCCGTTCACTGGGCTTGGCATGTCAGAGCTCTCAGGTCGCCCTCCCACCACCTCCACCCTCCTGCGCCCACAGCAAGAGCAACGGGGACTTCAATCCAGGATCCTCAAAGCTGTCGCACTCTCTTATCTCCATGTCTTTTTCTCCTACCCATGCCTTTTCTGTGGCAGAAAACCCTGGCCCTTCGTCCTTGGGGCAACTCGCTTGAGTTTCTGTCGTCCCTCTGAGGACACATGAGCCAGTTCTAGCGCATGGCATGGATGCAGTGTAGCACTCTTACTGCTCCCCACATAGCTCCTCTCACTCCGTGTCCTCACTGCAGCAATTCTGCTGATCAAAGAGGCCCTTCCCCATACACACAGGACTAAGAAATAATTGTGGTCTCCCTCAGCTATAAACCGTGCTCCTCTTTGCTTAACATTGTACATACCAATGCACATAACAGCCTGGGAATTCCTCAGAATGCTGCCACATAACTGAGATCAAGATGTAGGTAGTCCAGCAAATAGCAAAACACAACCTATAGGTACGTGTTTTTTATATGGCTACTTTAATCTGAGCACCTTAATTTGCCTTAGAACTGTCAGATGACTGGAACTGAATTTTTGCAGTACTGAAAAAGTACTGCAAAAAGAAGAAATTTCTTTATATATATATATATATATATATATAAATCTCTCTCTGTTGCTATTCCATTTTTTTTTCACACTGGAATTGCAGTGAACCCTCCCAGACGCTGCTTTCAGTGTTACTCGCAGCATCCCCGATACAGATGGACACTCAAGCCAGGATTGCATCCCATCTCCCGTTCAACTTGTGGTTTGTCTTCTGCGTGGAAGCAGCAGCTCCATCATGTGCTTTTCTGTGCACAGTCACAGCGTGTCCAGGGGAGAAACAGGCTTGTGTGGGTCTCTGCTGTAAATCCTTTTCTGTATTTTAGTCAACTTCAGGGTTTTGTATTTCTTAAATGTAAGTTTTCTGCAATTCTGAAAATGGAAATTTTCCTGTGAATTTTGTAGGTAATACAGGTGTTAAAATGATTTATTTTAAATCTTTTCATGGCCACTTAGATAAACCCAAGAAAAACAGTATTGTAAGTGTGAAGGAAGAATTCCCAGGTGTGGTACCTTGGTATGCCCGTAGATATTCCAGGCACTTGGCTGTGAGGCAGAAAAGCTAGACAGAAATGATACTAATATTGGAAGTTCATCTTGATTAGAACCTGAATGGGTACAGCTGCCCATTGTCCAGCAAATCAAACAAACTTTCTTGGCTTTAAGAACACAGTTAAAATCACTGTTCCATGTATTTTCTGTGCTTGGTTGGATTAAGACGAAGTACTCAGCGCTGCTAAGTGCTCAGTGCTGCTCCAGGGAATTTCTTCATGAAGGATATCAAATAGTTGTATGTCATGATCGTGTTGAAATATCATCATCATCATGTTGTGGGTGCCTTCCTTATGGGTAAGTTTATCTCAATGAATGTCTCGGTACTGTCATTTTGATACCTTTCTCATTACCATCACTCACTTGTTCAACGCAAAAAATCTGGATTTTTTTTCTACTGTCTGAGTGATAGGGTTATCTAAATTGTTCTCCTCCATGCTTTAGCACTGCAATTCATAATACTATGAAGAAAATCATTTGTTCACTATTTCTCCATAAATTAAGGCTCAAAGTTTGTTTCTAGTGGATTTATTTGAAATGGTCAAAATAACTTTTAATGGGAGTTAAGCACTTATTTGTTCTTCTGTGCCTTTGAAAATCCTGTCCCTTAATGTCCTTTATTTCTGTGGTGCCCTCAGAACAATATGGATGAGATTTTCAGCAGCACTGGGTTGACTTTCCATTTTCATTTTTTGCTTCTTAATTACTTCGGTGCTTTTAAAAATTTTATCTTGCATTTATAATGTTTTTATGAACAGTGCTGACCAACCACTGTATATTCTTGCAGGGTCTGCCCCAACTTTCTTCAGAATTTTTTAGCTTGAGGTAATTAAACTCTTTGGAAAATTAAATTTCCAGTGGAAATAATGACGCTCATGAATGCAACTTCGTCATCTCAGGCATCATCTTAAACTAAAATGAGTTTCATGGCAGACACAAATATTCAGCAATGACTCTGTTTAACAAACTGCATTTAATTTCTCAATATGTATTTGATTAGCTGTGAATTATTAGCTATATTCAATGTGTAGCCTAAATTCTTACAGTATTTTGGTCAGCAGAATAAATGAACTCATGCATATTGCCATAATCTTATTTTTAAAGGGTTCTCTTCAATGACAAATCTCTCTGCATAGAAAGATCTTAGAAAGAGGAAAGATGAAAAAGAACAAATAACGGGAGATATATTTGATATATTTGAGTGTGTTTAGTAGCTTGAATATATTAATTTTCAGTAACTCCATGATATAGTGAAAGGAATGATTTATGAAAATCTCCTGCATTATCAATTTATAACAACAAAATAGATAATTTACCTGGTTGCATGCTCTTGAGTTATCCACATAGAACAGGGTTAGCGTGTAAAATACACATCTTCATAGGAGGCATCTTCTAAAGATACCAGGGTCAGTAGATGTTTTCCCAAGCTCTACCTAAGAGTCAGGTCAGTAAAGTATATCTATTTTGCTGTAAAACTATAAATGATTTGAGGACATGAGTTTTATTCCTGAGAAATGTTCAAAATTGCAGTCATAAGAGGTGAGATTTCCAGAAGTATTTAAGCAATTTAGGGCTTAAGTGTGTTAAATGCTGCAGGAGAGGCAGTGTGTGGCCCACAGGAGGTGCCGGGTCTCATAGCCTCTGGGGCAAAAACCCCTGGTCCCTGCTGAAGACCAGAGCACCGGCTCCAGCTCCAGCTTCCCAAGCAGGTGCTGCCCAACGTGCCTGCCAGATGCTCCATCATCCGTGTGTGCCCAACCATTGCCGAAGAATTCTGCACGTACCTAAGGATTGCTGACAGTTTTAGCTCATTCTGCTTTTTATTTTATTTTATTTTATTTTATTTTATTTTATTTTATTTTATCAACATAAATATGCGAAATAATCATTGGAGCAGGGAAAGAAGGGAATGTAGAAAAGGAGAATCTTAAGCATTTTTGCTGACACTTTTCCTTGACAATATTCCTTTGGTTTGGGGCTCTGGAATGGTATCTCTTAAGATCCCTGTTATTGACTGAAACTGAATTAAAAATGAAGGAAATGGATAGAGATCCACACTTGTGCGTCTGCATTGTGGGAATGGGCTTTACAGAATATGAAATTCTATCTACTCCCTTTCAGAAAGTCAGAAAGTTATTGTAATCCTTCAATTTACAGATCATGCGGGGAGTGATTAAGCCTCTGTGTTTTGTGATAGGTGTAAATTAAAAAGGAAGGGCGGATACCCAGAAAGGGCCTTGCTGTTTGTATTGGTAGGTATGTGGTTGCCTCTGTCTTTCATCTATGTAAAGATGTGGCTGTCCAGGAGAAACAGTGCTGAGCTTTGTGCATATTTATAAGTTCTCACACGAGAATCTCTTAACTCACCTTGAGACAGATAAACGCTAAATGCGTTAACAAGATCAGTGTGCGTTCCCTGAAAGCTGTTTTGTCCAATCCTCCTAGAGCACCTTGCTTGCTAAGCATGGGTGCTCATGCGATGGGATATATTTGGCGCCCATCTGAGCATCACACGAATAACTGAATTTGGGTTTGAACAACGGCCGTTCTAACACTCCTATTTGTTATTCACTATTTGTTATGCACTGTTCTCTCTCTTCCTGCTTAGACAGGTTCGGGCATCTGTTCAGACAGCAGATTAAGGGAAGTCAATGGTGTGAGACCACAGATCACACACAGGCATGAAGGACTCGCAGGTAGGCAGAGGGAACACTATTGAGGACGGCTAGAATTTGTAATTTTTCACCAAAACTTTACATTTATCACTGAATATAATAAGTATGCAAGCAGAAACATCAGTTTTCCAGTTTTAAGCATATAGTAAGTGTTAAGTTCTCTTGACTACTGGGTCAATAGTCAATTGACTATTGATCAATACTATCAATCCCCTAGGAAAGTGATATCAGATTAACGTGAATCATGACTCCCAAACTTTTTGAAGTTGAATATGTGTTTCTATATATTTTTGACAGATCTATAAACTGAAGTGATTAGTCTAATGTAACATAGCAAATCCAGGACAAAACAAGAAATAAAATCTAAGACTCATGATTCTGGTTCTCCAGATCTAAGAATAAGGCACTCTGCTATTCTGTAGTCTGCAGAAGAAAATGAAATGGCTTTAAAGGGAGTATTAAACTAAAACTATTGCAAGATTGTCAGAGTGTTATAGCCTGTTCTAGTACAGAAATAGCATCTTTATAATAAAGCTTTCAAAATGCACTGGTATGCAAGTAAATGTTTTACATATATTGACTTGTCATTTTCCTGTGCAGCCTTTTGTACTTTAAAATCTAATTTTAAGGTTTTTTTTTTCATTGGAGAGATGAGCTTGAGAACGCCTAGAACATCTTTCATGATTTAATTCAATAGTGTAGAAAATAGAGAACTCGTTAGCTGAGCAGGCTTCCCTAGATGTTGACAGGGAATAGGGTTTATGAACAGAGTAATAGGGATGATTTTACCTATTTGGCTCTTGGTTGAGGTTCACATCATATCGGTGTTTAACAGTTTCCCAGGTAAAATTAGTGCTCTCCAAAGTTAAATATTCATGTCTGCACCTGCGGGTAAAAGCATATTTTAAAAAAATCCCTCAGCTGCTAGGGCAAAGTGTCAAGCTGCAAGAGAAGCAAAAAATGTCGCTCCATACAGTTTTTCAGGAAAAACCTGGACCATTTAAAAATATCTTCATCTAATTGCTGCCTTCCCTTAGCTGTTACAAAAAGCTGGCTGCAATGCTTGCAATGCTTGGGTGCAATTATATCAAGTGTTGTAAGGGTCCCTCCAGTTCTCTTTGATTACTGGTTGTTTCTCTCCTGCCTTCGATTTTCATAGGTTGTGAAATGAGACATTCTGATGCTTTATCCATGGCTGCATGTGGAAGAAAAGTGTGAGCAGGGCTTCATTAAATGGTTAACTGCAAAAGAAAGGGAGCTGGATGTGATAACCCAGGAAATCTCGTGAGTCTCCTTCAGCTAGGAAATGTTTTGTCTAAAGTGAATACTTGTGTTTTCCAGTGAGGGAAGTATGTTTACCAGGCAGCTTTTACCAACTAAAGGAATGTCAGAATAATTACTGAAGGAGAGCAAAAGCCAAGTGATTTTCCATCTAGAGAATTGCCATGTGTCCTATATAAAATAAGGTTTAATTGACTAAAAGATTATTTATTTTCAAGTTTTGTTATTGTTGCATTGCCACAGAAGCTTATCAGAAGTACCAAAGCTGAATGCTGGTTTGAAGTGAACCTGGCTTATGTTAAATCCCTACTGAGTCAGTCTGTTTGTGACAGATATCACTACCAGCTAAATGGCCATTTGAAAACCCAAGTCTTGAAAAACAGAAGCAAAACAAAACAAAGAAGACCTGATTAATTTTCAGTCAGAGGTTTCAGCTTTATACATTGGCAAGTGTTTTTTTCTGTTTATATGAGCTGGGATTTTCCAAGACTCTTGTTTCAACTTTGCTTCATGTTGTCAAAGTCAACAAAACCGACCTGTAGCTGAGGCTGAGCTTACTAGAAAAATCCGTCTCATCCTCCTGGGTAAGGAAAAGGTACTGCGGCTTTTCTTCTATGAAGTCTATGAACATGTTCAAGGTAGGCTACTGTGATACTTGCTTTCTTCAGGTCGAACTTTTCTACATATTGGAATTGGGTCTTTGTCTTTTGATTTTTTTTTTGGTTGTGCCTATTTGGAGATTTATATGTTCTCAAATTGTTTTAGGACTAATAGATGCTATTGGCAAAGCAAAATAAGGGGATCTATAAAAAAAAAAGGGGAAAAAAAGGGAAAAATGGAATTGCATAAAAAATATGAAATGAAGTACTTCATATTTCCTGTGCCCCGTGCTCTAGGTGGCCCTGCATGTGCAGGGGGGTTGGACTAGATGACCTCTAGAGGTCCCTTCCAACCTTAGGCATTCTATGATTCTATGATTCTATTTCACTTTGACCACGTTTTGGCTAAAGTGCAGGAGATGCTAGAGACAAGACCGAGACACGTTAGTTGTACAGCTGCTCTTTTCCAAGTGGCAATCCTCTCCATTTCCCCTGCCAGCCCCTTTCATAGGAGACTTTGTACTTTGACATTTTTAATGACATTCTAATGTAATGCTTTGGCCTCTTTTTTAGAGATGGTTGCCAATTGTGGTAAGCTGCTTGATACTTTCATTGTGTGAAATAAAGCTCTTTAGGATAAGGCTGACAATATCATTTTTTTTCTAGACTGGTAACTTAGGGCAAATTTGAACCCTGCTCCTAGATCTGACACACTCTATGTCATAGACGTATTTAAATACCCAGTTGCTTTTCTTGCAGATGGGAGATGATTTTTGTTGTTGCTTGTAAATTTGGTGGTGCTAGTTATCATAATATTACTGTCTTGCCCCTATGTTTTTCCTGCTGCTGATCCTACATAATGGCCCTTCAGGAAAGGACGCTGCCATTTCTATGCCCTTTGGTCTCCGCACATAAAGCTGAGTTCATCACTTCTCCATGGGAGACATTTGGACAAAATGAAAATGCTGACGTTGGAAAAAGGGAAGATCTTTGCTCGTGATGGGTATACTCAATGAAATCAAAGATGCAGTTGTGACATGACACAAATGCGGAGTCAGTACAGTTTGTCGTTACTGTTTTGCTCTGTCCATCCTCTTTACATGGGAGCAACTGCAGAGTTCACAGAACCATCTAGGTGTAACCCTGCTCTGAACCCCCCTCCAAGTTACCTTGAGAAGCCACAGGTCTCCCCATGTCACCCCGTCCTTGCTGTGCGTTCCCAGGGTGCCACAATCTCAGGGCTGCAGCACGGGGCTCCTGTGCCCTTGGCAAGCAGGTCTTCCTGAGCCGCAACACTGCTGCACGCCCACGCGTGTTGACTGCCCTTCCAGAGGGGCTGCCGAGCATGGGAACACTGCTAGAGGCGGGAGGATTACGGAAGGCAGGAGCGTTCCTTCTGCTCTGATCTTCATAGCTGGTAGGCAACTTTCTTCCTCCTGACCTGTTCTCCCTCCTTTCCTCTAAGATTCCACGTGGAACCATATAAATCCAGGCATGAAAAGCAAGTTGCTGGGATTTGTTATGTCAACCAGAAGTGTTTTGTAGTGACAAGCAATTAGGGAGACGGTGCTTTCTGAACATGACGTACCGCCTAGTAATGTCACTGCGCATAATGGAGGCACCGCATGAGGAGACACACGATGACTTGTGATATGTCACGAGGCAATTTAGTTGGAAATTAACTTGTGTCTAATCTGATCAGAAGACAGTTTCAGGTGATTCAGTCAATGCAGAAGCGTTGATGGAGGGGTGTGTTTTGCGTGTGGGTGAGGAAAGGTGACTAATTTGCATTCTTGAAGTTAGAGGTAGTAAATTGGATGTCTTTCCATTGAAACTGCCTTCAGGTAAGATTCATGCAACTTTTGAACTTCTTGAGGGGAAGAAGAAGAGAACAGAAATAAACACCTGAACAGTCACAATATTATCGCATATTGGGCATTAAGGCCAGATCCTTGAATAACATAAATCAGCATGTCTCTGCTGACTGTAGTGGAGTTTCATTGCCCTGAATCAGTTCAAAGTCCTAGTTCTTCCATATTTTTCATAATCTGTTGCCATCATTATAATGTTCCAGGCTTCAAAATTATACACAAGAGAATTTTGGTCAGTAACAACTAGAGTAAATGCACTTTCATTTCTACTGGTTATGTAGAAAATATATTTCATATCAACAGAGATGCTTTTATCTCTTCATTCTGTCCTTGTTCCAGGCTATATAATGTACTCAGTCTTCTATTTTTTTAAATCTATTATCCTTTGAATCTGCTCAAATGGACCTAGAAATGTTTTTCAATTTAAGAGGTGGAAAGCATAATTTTGTTTTAGTCACTAGATAGGGATTTTTATAAAAACAAGATTTTAATGAATCATAACATTTATTCAAGCTGTCTTCATGGAACAATTTTAAAGAAAGGAGTTGATACTTCTGAATTTAACAAGCTCTATTGTTGGTTGTAGCCTGGATATTGCAACATTTCACTATGGCTGATATCCAGACATCAAAATGCTTAAGTAGTCATATCTATGTTGAAAGCAGCTAAGTTTTTTTTCCCCCTTTTGCCAAAAATAAGAAAAGGAGGACAAAAATAATTTAAGTGAGGGAACAGCTAGAATAACTAGAAAACAGAACTTGAAAATAAAATTAGGTGTTTAAAATGCAGCAACCTGAAGTTTTAGTATAGAATGACCACAAATAACAGAATTTGCTTTTTAAAGTGTTTATCAGGGCTAACTTAGCAGCATTAGTCTGTCAGCATTTATAGAAAAGTCCAATGGTCTTGATGCTTCAGATCAAGTGCATTTAGTAGTATTGCTGATGGACTCACTTAATTCAGTGCCCAAACTCTAAATATTCATATTGAATATTATCTTGCTCCACAAGTGTCCTTAGTTCAATGGAGCATTTATTTGAGTAGATGTGTGGGAACAGAGCTGAAATCTAAAGCCCCAACTATCCATTCCTTTCTCTAAAATTAAGATCTAAATAAAATATTTTCTTTAGTTGAACGAGGCCTTGTCTAGAGAGTTCTTGAAACTCTATAGTGTTTCAAGAGGGAAAGGGTTGGGGTTGTATTCTGGACTGAAGACATTTTTTAGTTACAAAATTATAGCTGGTTGAACCCAGGGAGAACTTTCCTTTTGTGCACAGGGACATTCCTCTCTCTTGGCACCTCTGTGTTACCATTGAGTGTCCATGGCAGTGTCATAATGTTGGTGTCATTTAATGCTAGTTTCTGCAGTGGAAAAATGACCATTTTCCCTATTATCTCAAGGAGACAGATGGAGTCCCCCCGCTTCTGAATAACAGTGAAGATTATTAGTGTCTGATACTTTTCAGTATGTGCTGTGATCATTAGATGTCAAATGACTGTCACATGCAGGAGGCAATGAAGCTGTAAAAAAAATTGGTTCTGAACATACAGGAGAAATGAATACCAAGGAGTGGTGGATGACTGAAAAATGTTGAGGTTTTGCTGACATCTCAAACTGTTCTGTGTTTGCAAACTTTTTGAAAGTTTGCTCTTTTTTTGAGCCTAATACTTTCCCACTGTGCCTTCCAAAAGAAGCATTCGTTCTATTTATAAAGACCACACAAAATCATAGAATCATAGAATCGTTAAGGTTGGAAGGGACCTCTAGAGGTCATCTAGTCCAACCCCCCTGCACACGCAGGGCCACCTAGAGCACATGGCACAGGACTGTGTCCAAGCGGGTCTTGAAGATCTCGAGAGAAGGAGACTCCACCACCTCTCTGTGAAGCCTGTTCCAGTGCTCTGGCACTCTCACTGTCAAAAAATTTTGCCTTAAGTTCTTGTGGAACTTCTGATGTTTCAGTATGGGGTCCCTTTCCTCTAGTTCTGTCGGTAGCCACCACTGAAAAGAGGCCGGCCCCATCCTCCTCACTGCCTCCCTTGAGGTACTTATAGACACTGATCAGATCCCTTCTCAGCCTTCTCTTCTCCAGGCTGAACAGGCCCAGCTCCCTCAGCCTCTCCTGGCAGGAGTTCAGAGCAGGTATTCCAGGGCCCTGATCATCCTCGTGGCCCTGCGCTGGACTCTCTCCAGCAGCTTCACATCCCTCTTGTACTGGGGGCTCAGTTCTCCAGATGTGACCACACCAGGGCTGAGTGGAGGGGCAGGATCACCTCCCTCGACCTTCTGGAAACGCTCCTCTTAATGCATCCCGGGACCCCATTGACCTTCTTGGCCATGAGGCCACTGCTGCCTCATGGTCAACCATGACACCCAGGTCCTTCTCGGAGAGCTGCTCTCCAGTAGGTCATTTCCCAGCATGTACTGGTGTCTGGGGTTATTTCTCCCCAGGTGCAGGACCGTGCACTTGGCCTTGCTGAATTTCATGAGGTTTCTCACAACCCATTTGTCCAGTCTGTTCAGGTCCCTCTGGATGGCAGTGCAGCCCTCTGGGGTATCAGCTAGTCCTCCCAGCTTCGTATCAGCAAACCTGCTGAGGGAGCACTCTGTGTTGAACAGACACTCATAGAAGGAGAAGATTTGGAGCTTGATGTGTACCAGCTTGTTTCCACAGCTCTTACAAGAGTTTTTGAACTGAGGTGTCTGTTTCATGAAAATTGCCAGTTAAAGGATGTTCTAAAAGGATGCATCAGGGACCCTTCCTGTTGATATACTTGTAAAGTGCCATGAATTTTATATAACTATAATATTATATTATTTTAATTAAATAATCCTGTTTGGCAGAGAGACAGAAACACTAAAGACAATGAGAAAAAGGATGGCAACTGATTTATGGATATATAGGGAGTTTATAGAACTCAAATAGAGCTCAGAAACCTTCCAGTCTTCCCCAACTTCTTTGCACTGTCACATTTTCCGTATTTTTATCAATTTGTACTTAACCGGGCTCTATTTTTGGCCCCTGCTGGTACTTTCCATCTGGCCTCGCAGAGGCATGTAGCATCCCTGAAGCTGCCATAGGGTTGTGATCCTTGTTAACTCAGTTCAGCACAAGCACAAGCTTGGTTTATGAAGCCAGGTGCTGGGTTATAAGCATTACATGAAGAAATAGTTGCAAGGTTGGCAGACTCTTCCTTCTGCCCCACGAAGGCACACTTTACCTGGGATGAAGGATTGTCCTGCTCTCCTGTACCTGTGTAACAGTCAGTGGAAAGAAAAGGCTGTTTATGCCTGCAAGACAGTTATCACTATCTTCCCCCTCCACACACACACATTTTATTCACAAAGTTCCCCACCTTCTCATTCCTCTCTATCTTTATTCTGTTTGCAATTCCATCTGTTTTACATTAATTCATCATTAGAATTTTTGTGTGCAGCCCAATCAGTTCCTTTTTCACACTTTCCTGACTAGAATGCAACCCACCAAATCTTTTAAGTTAGGACATGTGCAGACTAGGCAAACAGTTGCTGTTTAAAAATGAATTAGCTCATGCATTTCAACCAACTTGTTTTACAGCATTGCTGTAGGATTGTTGAATACCTTTTGCACTTTAGCACATGAGCAGTTTGAAGGTATGAAGCCCTATATTCAGATAGTATCCAAAGTAACGTTAAAAAAGTCCCTGCTTTTAACAGAATGTAGCACAATTTTCCCCAGCCTTTTGTAGGCCCCTGTAAGATGCAGTGTGGCCTGTGAATCCATGGGAAGCTCTGTTGCAGGGTTAATGAGGTACTTGACCCAGCTAATAAGCCCAGCTGGGAAGCAGCAGGTATCACCTTGGGTTTGGAGTCTGGTTAGCACTGCCCCTCGCTGCTGGTCAGCTATGGGAAGGGGCAGAGCGCTGGTCTGCTTCCCGTTCAGGGATTCTGTGCAGGGTCATCTGCAAAGATAGTGCCCCTTCAGGGGAAATTCTGGACAGGGTGATAGATAATCGACATTTTGGTGTTTCTGAATCATTTGAAATATGCCAAATGTGATTTTCTGTCTATTGACGTAGCAGCGAAGTTGCAGTGGCATGGCAAACTGTTTGGCTCATTTTGCAAGGCCCATGGTTGCACGCCAGCCCAGGGCCATGTGCTGTGGCTGTTAGCCATGGCACCTACCTGGCAGTCATAGGGATGTGGATGGTGAGCCATGTTCTCCTCAGCTTCTCCACTCTGAAGACAGAGTAACTCCTTCAGTGTTAGCTGAGTTGCTCTTGAGGCATGTACAGGTAAATATGGGCAGAGATGAGAATAATCAAGTTGTTCCATTTAAGTGAGTTCCAAAATCACATTCCTACTTTCAACACTTGGTTCTGCTTTATTTTTTTGGAGAAAGCACAGAAAATTCCACAGCGGCACTAGCTTTAATTTGTTAGCTTAACTGTTGTGTTTCCTGCAACACTGTACAGGAGTAACTATAGTCTTTGCTGTGACTGACAATTGTAATAAATCTCTGAGTAGCAGGTGCAAGTGCTAAATTATGCAAATTGTTTTGAGAACAGAAAGGGAGGACAATCAGTATTAAAAACTGATGGAAAGGCCACATCTCTGTGCCTGAGGCTGTTGAATAACAGAGTGCGAGAGCTAAAGCCCCACAGGAACATCCAGATATGAAGAAAAAGTTATTTAAGAAGAAGTACTAGTTAAAAGAAGCAGAATTCAGAGCATCAGTGACCATTGTTTTAGCTGCATTTCAGTGGAGCAGGTAGCCCTAGGATAGGTCCTCCTATTGTGGAAGTTCCAGATGAATTGGGAGAGGGAAAACTGTGCTGTCAAACATGAACTACATGTGAGAGCTCACTGTAGCCTCTTTGCTGCTCAGACCATTATTAAACTTTTATCATCCCACTTAGCTGGCGGCAGAGCTGCACGAGGCCGTGGCTAGACGGTAACCCCAAGATCCTCTGTCCATCCCTGCTCTGGGGTAACTGCGGGCGCTCTCCTGTTCACAGCTCTCCGCACCCCTACTGTTCTCATCTTGCCTTTTGCATTTTGTCTCTCCCAGGGGTAATTCCTGTGGTGCTGTTTAGTCTGCACCATCCACAGTTTGTTCCGTCCGTGCTTGTCCACATGATGATATTATTCGTCTGGAGAATTATTTCCTCCCCTGTTATTTTTTCAGACCATTCCAAAGGCGTATTCTATTTTAATTTCACATCTGTTTCTGTTTCAGGCTCTGTTCCAACACAGAGCTGTCATTCTGCCTTCTGTAGCGTCTGTACTGAGAGCTATCTTGCATCCCATTTGACTGGTGAGAAACAACGATTTACACATCTGCACTTCTTAAAAATGTTTTGTGTCAGTTTTAAACCAGTACAAAATGTCTCTTTCTAGTCAGGGGAGCCAAGAATCCGGCCAGTAAAGTCATATTCTATTTCCAAACCAATGCAAATCTGTTCTTTAAGACATATCTTGCCTTTCAAAGCCACTGCAAATCCAAGCACATTTTATCATTTGATCATATCTGGGCTAAGTAGCAATTTCTTGTTGCTACTTGTCAAGGTATATATATTCCAGATCCTACTTAATAATGCAGCTTTCTAAGGTGACCTCTTTTCTGCAGGAGTGTTAGCTCTGACCTTCATTTTGTTGAGCTCAGTTCATTACATATTCTCTCTTACTTTCCTCTGCGTTCTCTGGGGAATTCTCTCATTTCAGTGCACAGGGGCTTTCACTGCTAATGAAGATCCCTAAATATCACAATTAAAATTTAGTCTACTATGCCCAGTCTACAAAAATGAACAATGTGTATTGCAGTTAATAATCTCAATCTGATTAAAACCAACTTATTTCTTTCTATGTCAAGCCAAAGTAAGTCATTTATGTGTATACAATAAAGTCATATCAAAAATATACACAACTTTATTGTGTATACAATAAAGTTATATCAAAAAAAGTTATATCAAAAGAGCCAGAATCTGACCTTAATCTCACCGGAACCACATGCGTCTGCTCCAGTGGAGCTTACTGAAGAGCCCCCTTCAAAATGAGTTGTTCAAATATTTCTTTCCTCATATCAGTCAAAACAAGCTAATTGCTCCAATGCTGAAAAGGCACATTTACTCCATTATTGTGCATCTCAATTTCCTTGTTCTGTCTGACCTCTTCCCGTACTGAGAACACTGCCTGACGTGAGCAATCTAGAAATACTTAAGAGTAAAAGCTTTTCTTCAAAAAATCTATTATGGCTATTCCTTGCACTGCTCTAATTCAATGATTTTTTTTAAAAAAAAAAAAAACAACTTAGGATGAGCACACAAATGCTCAGCATATGATGGGGGAAAGCAGTAAAAAAGTGTTTATCAGTCTATTTGGTGAAATCTGTCTAATCTATTTGTGATACGGCCATCTCTGATGTAAATACTTCTGAATTTCATCTCTCATTCCTCCTCTGTTGAAATTAGCTCTCTGATTTAATGAACTGTTAAATAATGATAGAGGTCCAACACATCTCAATCTGTATCTCCTCAATCTGACATACAGTTCACAGAAACCATAGAGATTCGAGGGTGCAGCAGGCAGTAAATGTCCCTACCTTCACTACCACCCTTACAGAGCACAACCCAAAACCCCTCTAATGCTGGGAGGGAGGTCAAAATATTTTTTTAAGCCAGTTTTAAGAAAATGCCCCATTTGTTTGCAGGCTCAGATGACCCACTATCCCACTCACAGATGCTTAGAAGAGGGATCTACCCCATGGCCATCTCCTGAGGCAACCCACCAACGGGTGCTGCAGCAGCAAGGGCTGTGACATTCAATTTACTTTTAATTCGTCCCTTGGGAATGAGTCCATGAATCAAATCTCCATGTCTGCCAAACACTGACTCTTGGCATTGGTGCTGACACCTCGTCTGCTTGGCTTCGAGCCTCTACACAGTTCCAGCTCCAGAGGTATTTGTCAGCGCAGTGCTTCACTGTCAGCTCTGTTAAAGCTCCACTGTAATTTGAATGATTGGAAAATTAACTGAATTCCACAGACTTTAAGGGAAGATCCTGACTTGATCACAGTGCATCAGGGTATTTTGTACGCTTTTGTTTAACCTAAGTCAAGAATACAGATTTTGGAATTAGAAAGGTAATTCAGTTACTCAAGTTGAGTCTTAAATAAAATGAATGGTGACAGTACACTGCAATGAAAGTGAGATGCATGTCTCAAAAGTCTATCCCTGTGAACAGGATTTTAAATTCTAAAATAGGTAATAAAGGAGCAGTCAGGTTCTGTATTCATTTACGTCTCTTCCTTCATAACTGTCATCTTCACACTAATTCTATTACAATTTCATTCAGCACAGTTTTGTCCCATTTTTGCTCTTCATTATAACTTTCAATTTGAAAGGTATTTTTTCTTACAAACAACCATGATAAATTGGATTATGTTTGTGACGTACCACAAAGACTGAGCTTTAAACTAGGACTCTTGTTCACTGAAACTCAAGGTGTACAAAGTCAGCAAGGCTCAGTGTTAGTAGAAGTACCAAGAATACAGTGTTGGAGTTCCCAGGATCCCCTTAGAGTTTTCTTTCAGGAACAATAAAGTAGCGAGCGTCTTCACGGTAAGCAAATTCAGTAACAAAATTTCAAAATGTGATTTGGACAAGAAAACATTTTTGAAATTTCAACAGCATGTTAAGAATTATGAACTCAAAGCTATCTTTATGCTCAAGTGATAATTACACTGGGACTTGCCATTGGAATATTTCTTATGTTGGCAATTTGCTTGCTAATCTGTTAGTAGAATTTGAATTCTAATACTTTCATTTAAGTTCATTCTTATTGTCAGCTCCATTATCAGCTCCATTTTTGTCCTATTTGAGACCATTTCTTCAGATGTTAGTAGTAAATTGCAGTAATGTAGATTTTCAGAACTACAGAAAGGCAAACTCTTTAGTACTAGTATTATGTAGTATTTAGTATTAGTATTATTTTTAGTGTAACAATATTATTGTATTTGTATTACTGCGTTTGTATTTTATAGTGTTACTGTTATTAGGGAATTTTGTATTACTATTGATGTGTTCCTATTTCATGCTCCACCTAGCAATATTTGAACCTCATGTAGTAGCATTGCATTATTACGAGTGGCTTTTCACAAAAGGGCTGTTGAATCCAAGACAATTTGGGAATATCATGCATACGTATGGCACTGTCTCACAAGGTAGAGAACCTGCCTTATACATTGCCAATAACAGGTGCAAAAGATGAAGTCTCAATTTGTGAAAGAAGTGGTGTGTTGCAACTTACTCATATTTGCAGAAACTAGGCAGATAAATGGAGATTAAGTGTGACATTCTGCATAGATTTAGGAAGGAGAAATGTTCTGCATGTATAAGCCAGAACAAGAGATTTGTTCGTTAAATAATGACCGTAGGGTAGCTTGAATGTGCAAAAAATAGAACTGTAGCATTCATAGCTGGAAGATTAACAAAAGAATTCTCTGAAAGAAGTGCTTAGGCACAGATCTTTAGGCGTGTCTCTGAGAGCTGAAATCTTCCTTTAAAAAATGATCAATATTTTATTGTTAAATGGTAAAATGATGTTGCTAAGATGCATCTCACAAGGTTGCTACTCCCTGTGCCAGCTTTGTCATGGAAAGCAGCAACCAATTTAAGAAGTGTGAGGTTTATGGTGCTTTTTCAGAAATAAGGGAAGCAGGAATTTTGACATTTATATGCAAAAGGCAGATCTTCTGACATGAATTCACAATTGCATTTCTTCTGGTCAGCGTATCTCATTGTGCTTGTCAGTGACTAGGATCCAAGGCATGCTGAGTGTAGCCAGAATCTTTTATGATTTACAATAAACTTGGGACTCTAGGGAAGAGCTAGAGCAGAAGAAAAAAATAAAGAAGACAAAATATAAAGATTTAAAGTAATTTTATTTTTCAAATCTCAGTGTGAGGATAACGGACTAAAGGAACCATGTTGCTCAATTACTAATTTCCTATTCCTGTGCCGTGTAAGAATTTCTGGATAAAATGCATCATGAACATCTATTAAAAGGTACTGGACCATCAAAGGCAGGAAACGTGCCCTGAAAGTGCTCTACACTGCACACAAAGCACTTTTATTTAAATAAATTTGATACTCGAGCGTTGTAAAAATACCAAGCTATATTTTCCTTCTTTAGCAGCATAATTTATGAGGTAGAATTACTGAACTACAGCTGTTTGCTTAGTTTCCATTTTCTTCCCTTTTCTCAGCAAAACAATCACGTCCCTTATTAGCAGCAGGAGGAAAAGGGAGCTCTTCATCCATGGCTGTAGGAATTGAGCCTCCAGAAAGTGGCACAATTTGAAACTCGGACTTGGGCTTCCTGTGACCACGCTGATACTGATGGGCCCCGCAGGACGTAACTGTGGGCAGGACCAAGCCAAGACCTCGAGTCTATATCTGCTGTTTGAGCATTGCCCTCACCGGCTGCGTTCCTTCAGAGTATCCTTCAACGCGTTGAAAAGGTGCAGGAGAAGATGTGACAACGCTGCAGTCACAGTGACAACAGGGAACCGTGACCTTGGAGGTGTCTAATAGCCTTGGGACGGCAGAAGGCCCCTCTGTGACAGCTAGAAGATCTTTTGTGAGTGGGAAGCAGGTAACAGATGTTGAGATGTTGTTGGCCATGCAGATAGCAAGATGAGTTTGAGGACACCAGCCTACTGGGCAGAGCTGCAGAAGGGCCTAATTAATGGGCAGATTTCATTCTGTAGCAGAAGGACTGTCATCGTTGTCTTAGAAGAGGGTACTGCAGAGCTTGCTTCCTCGACAAAAGCAGCCCAAGCCCTACGGTGAAGTTCCCCTGTGACTGAAGTGAGAGGAGCTCTGGTTTGGGCCTCTGAGCAGACCCAAACTGACCCACTACTGTAGCGGCTATGGGAGCATGGAGCAGGAGTGTCATTGATTTCCAACAGGAGGATTTGGTGTACAAATCCCATATATAGTTTCCACAATCCAGTTACTGGCCTAAGAAGTGCTGAATAATAAACAGTAAATGAGCAGATAGAAGCCTCTCTCTGAAGAGGAGGTAGCTCAAGCCTTTTGCAGCCAAGCCTGGGAAGGATGGTCAGGGAGAGCTGAGACCTGTCCCTGCGTGGCCAGCTCCAGCCATGCCTCCCTGCAGGGCCTTTTGCACTGTTTGTGGAGGGGTTGGCAAAGGGATCAGGTGTGAGTGATGTTGTCTGCAGGATTCCCAGCCACCGTCTGAATTCCTCCCTGTGGCAAGGCGCAGCTGGGTCTGCGCGGGTAGGCCAGGACATAATCCTTCATTCACTGCGTTAAGGTAATGGCTGTGAAGAAAGGGTGAAAAACTGAGCGTGCAGGCTGCTCACGCAAGGTGAAATTCTGCTGTCAACTCTCTTAACCTTCAACGCAGCTTAAAATGCTCAAGCAGCTGCTGCCCACCTGCTCCCGTGCTCGGGTCCTCCTGCCTTGTATTTCCAGCTCAAGAGGCTTTCCCCTCTCTGCATCAGTGAAATCCTGCTTTTCCCTATTCTGAAATGCTGCTTTTCCCTATTCTTCTAAGTCAATTTTGCATTGCGTGCACGGTGTTACACTTGGGGTACGTTATCTTCTTCTCTTAATTTGTTTGTTTATCAGGAAAAAATAAGACTGAAGACAAAAAAGATAAGAAATTTAAAATATTCTGTGATATATTTATGCATTATTTATACAAATTGGGAGTGCATGGGTATTAGATGTGCGAAATCTAGAGCTGCTGAGAAAGTGAAAATTCTGTCCCAAGAGGCTTTCAACATTTTGATGTTGGGTTTATCTTTAAGTGAGATGATAATCAAAATATTGCTATGCTTTTCAGAATAAATCTGGAAAAAAGCATAAATTAAAACACACTGATGTGAAAATATTTGACAGAAATTACATAAAATATCAACATACTGCTTTTATGCAAAGTACCTTGGAATTGTTCATTAAAAGTTAATAGAGTTAATTTCTTTTTTTTTTTTTATTTCTAAATTTAACTTTTTTTTTTAATTAGATAAATCTTCACATTTCAGTACTGTTCTTTGCAGTAAAAATAAAAACATAAGTAGTTGGTATTTAGTGCTATTCTGGAAGAAATCTGAGGTCTAATTTATAAGTTGTACTGGACTCCTTATATAGTTTGTATAAAATTGATTATAGTGCCTTGAAATAAGATACAGCTCCCTAGTCCTTAATGACAAGCTCTACACTGGTTCTGCTTTTCATGTGAATGACTTGGAGCCCCAGAAACTAGGTCCCAGGTTTTCTGATTGGATTCAGACCCTGTCCAAGAGCAAAAAGTCTGCCTAAAACATTATGCTGGCAATTCATCTTGCACTGCAGTTGCCACTGTCCTTTGTAAAGCCATGCAGTGATTCAACAAACATACGTACCAAATCAGGCTGCAATAAACTAGTGTAAAAGTGCAAGTTTTCATTTCTGTCTGTGTTCTGAGCAGGAAGTTGGACACACAGCAGTCATTCGGTATAACATATTTCAATCTCTGAAGACCTTTATGAAGACCAGATGACTTGCAAGATGAGTATAAAACGTGATCCATGGACGCTAAAAATGCTTCTCAAGTGCTTTGTCTTCTGCACTAAAACCTTAAGTGAACAAACTACAGGGAGAACAACAAAAGATGGAAATGTTATGAATGTATATAAAATCAGAATAACAGAATAAGTTATACAAAATTTACATTACATTCCAAAGGTGAACAGTATGAACAGTGGCTATTTGAAAAATCAAATCCTAGCATTTAGTACAACAGTAGAGAGAGTGTTCTGCCAGCACTCACTAATATCTCCCTCAACACCCTCATGAAATGGTGTTTTCTTCTTAAAGATGAGGGGAAATGGTGCACTCAGAGGTGACTGGCTCGACAAACCGAAGGTGCCGCTACAGGTGCATTTAACTTCCTTGTCATGATGAGCTCTTATAACAAATTAGAAAAGTAATAGTCGATATTTACAGCAGCCAGGAGTTGAGGCACAAAGGCCAAAATTTTTGTACTTGTCTGCTCAGACTGAGACACAATTGTTCATATTCTTGTACCTGGCAGGAGTGGTTTTCAGAGGTGCTGAGAACCATCATGTTCTCTGAGCAGAGGCAAAAATCCCCTTTGTTGGGGGAAACTAGGTAAGATATTCGGCCAGTTTAAGCACATGCTGTAAATTATATCTGCGCAAGACTGAGATGTTCTGGCTTACAGTCTCACCGTTGTTTCTTCAGCCATTAAATCTTGTCTTTATTAGCTTAATTAAGTCGCCTTGAATAACATAAACATAAACCAGTGGGTTTAGATATTAACTGTGAAAGACAGCAGGATGATGAGAAAATTGCAGAATATGACAAATAACAAAATGCACATGCCTTTGACATCAGAAGGGAGTGCTGCCTCCCTCCTTTGTTTTTTTTCTTATTTTTTTCTCTCTAGCTGCACCATCTGTTTTCTAATGTTTTTATTTCAAGGGAGTTCTGTGAATTAGTATGAGGCACCTGAGAAATCACAGGGAAGTGTGCCTACAAGATATCCTTTCTTTTTGTAAAATACCTTAACGCTCCCTGATAAATTTGGGTCAGTTTTCTTAATGGTTGTCTTCTTCTCTGAATTAGAACTAGTTTATTTTCTATCTTCAAAGCTAAAAGTAAAATACTATCATAGCAGGTGACAGGGCATTTTCAGCCTTGTTTTGGAGCTTGGTTTGCCCTGCATGTTCTGTGACTAAGTTCAGGCTCCAGTCTGTGTGTAAATTTAGCTATTGCCATTTTATGTTCACTCAGCTTCTATTCATTGCTTTCTCCCTCACTGGGAAGCCAACCTCTAAGGCTCTGAACATCTGCTGTCATGTAGCAGAAAGGCAGTGCTGGTGTCGACATGTGACACTGGAGCTGGAATTAGGGACAACCCTACTCTGGTTTAGCATATGGCAACATGTGTTCTCATCAGTCATTTATCTGCTAATCTATGCCGACATCTGAAGCTTAATGAGGAAAAGACACTGATGAGTTAAAGCTTGCCCTTACATCTGTATAGCTCTCCAGAATCATAACACACATAAGGTCAAACAAAGATCTGTTGAAAAAAGTTGCCCTCAGAAGCCCACAGTTTCTCTGAGCAACTGGAGATCTTTTAAAATTTCTAATTATAAGTTTCTATGGACTGTTCCAATAGATGCTATCTTCACAAGAGGCATGTTCAGGTTACTGGTAGCTATCATGATTATGTCCACAAAATATTCAGTAGAAGCAGTCTCAACTGAGTGAACTGTGTATTGGGAAAAGATCACTAGATTTTACTTTAATAAGGCAAATAGAGTAGTATTCTTCACATAGTAACTAGTTAAGTCTGTAAGGCAGCAGATTAATTCATTCACAAACTGATAATTGTTCCACATTTATGAAGAATGAGATAATAAAAAAACCCAAAGAATTATATTCAAATAATTTGACAGAAGTGTTACACTGAACAATAAACTTAGGATATAGTTGTATAATCAAATGGGTGCAAGATTATATGGTTTCGCTAAAGGATCTTCACATTCTGTGTTGTTTTTTCCTTTCAAGACTGAACACATTGTGCAGTTTTGCATATTTCCATATGAAATAAATATCCCAATTGAAATAAATATTTGTCACAATTTAATTCATTCTACCTCAGTGAAGCTCGTGTGTGGATACTCTGCATCCTATGCATTAAATTGCAAGCACTTTGAATTTCATCCCAAATTTGAAAACAACTACAGTCTCCCCTATATAACAACAGTTATTTTTATAATCATATCATAAGGTCAACAGGACTGTTAAAAGATCTGCTACAGCTGTGACAAGATGCAGCCCTATCAGAAGAGCCCAGTCCCCTGCTTGGATCGATAGTAATCTTTCCAGTCCCTTTAAATGTTTCTGGGTTGGATCCAAAACTATCTTCAAGTGTCTTAAGCTCTAAATGCAAACATCTTTTCTTAGAAAAAGGCCATACCTGCACAGGTGATGTCCAGCTGTTTGGAAAATAAAGTTGTGCTTTTGTGGGAAAGATAAGCCTTGTGGCAGATAAAAGAAAATATGTAACTGATTGCAAGAATGTTTCTCAGTTAGTGCTTGGCTGAGAATACACCAAAGTACTTGGCTTTCCTTTTAATGAGAGAGACTAGTCCTATCTTAAATCAATTACTGTTCCTTTGTATATACTCCATGACATTGAAATCTGTGACTCAAACTACTGTAATGTTCAATGCTTAAATTAGCTTTGTCTGTTTAAATGACACCTTCAGCTTTTGTTCCCAGGAACTGATTTTGCAGTGGGAAATGAAGGACAGCAGAATAATAAAAGAGAAATACGAGTATGTTTGGTTGTCAGGTAGCTAAAATTGAACAAATGTTGCTTTCAGTAATAACAAGAGCTGGCCAAGAACATTTAGAGCAAATGATTCATCCAAAACAACTATTCTGTGGGACCGCAGTGGTGTGAGCCTAGTTTGCGAGGTGGGTTGCAAGGGCATCCAGAGTTCTGTTCAGCTTCCTGTGTGGGTCATTTATCGGCCAGGACTGGGAAGATTTCCCCTTCTTTGCCTCAAATCTAGAGCTTCCAGACACTGCAGTCAAAGAAAAACACCCAACTTGATGAGTTCTGGCTCTAAATGAGTCTCACTGTGCCTCATTTCCCTGCTACACCTCACTTGGCCATTGCTAGGACTACCCTCACATATGAATCCAATGTTACTATCACTTCCTCTCACAAAACTATTTCCATTTCTCTGAAACATTTACATATTTTTTCAATATAAGGCTATCAAAAATGTTGATATTTCTAATGGGAATGCTGATGTTTCCAAAGATAGTTTTCCAAAGAACAAAAGGTCCTTCAGTATCAGGCATTTTCTACAGAGTCAGTCTGAGTAGTTTTATGGCAGCAGAAGTCTCTACAGGAAGGTTCTCAGATATTCTGGGGTAGGAAGATGCCCCAGAGGTTTTTCTTGATGCAGCTGTAGTTAGGAACCTTCACAGTGTCAGTGTCACGCCATTGTCCCCTCAGCGATGGCAGGGCACCACATGGGGCCTGATGATGATGATCAGAAACTGACCAGGGAAATAATAAATCACCATTTTTGTTTTTCATTACTCCGGTCCCATAAACTCTCTACCAAAATAAATGAGAAGTGCAGTACAGATAAGAAACCACTATTTATGGATGCAGGGAGTAGGAAGGGGAACCGCTTGTGTTGAAATTATTGTATGCATGTTACAGTTGAAGGTGGCTGCTGGAGTCCACAGGGTTTCTACGATTTCCACACGGCAGTACTCTGTTAGCAGAGGGCAAGCTGAAGCAAGAAGCATTAGCTTCAGCTTCTGGAAACTGAAATTAACACAGGAGAACGTTTTAAACTGGCCAAGTCATTCAGTGATACCAAAGAAGCACTGCCCACGTGTTTGTTTCCAGCTCTACTTGGTGTTTATCAAGACCCACCTGGGCAGCAGTGCAAAGCAGCAGCTCTGGGGGCTGATGTTTCCTTATTCTGTCTGGTGAGCTTTGCTCAGCATCGGATCCCTGAGCAGCCAAGTGAACACTTCTGGCCAAAGCGAAAGGAGGCCCCCTGACAACAGGGCAGCCCTGGCTCATGCCACCTTTTCATGCCACCTGGCCCTGGCTCATGCCACCACAGTTTTCAAGAACTGCCAGCTCCCTTTAAAACCTGGGGACAGAGGGAGCAATGGCCACCTTAGCCCTGACGCTGGGCTCACCATGGCTCATACATTTGTAAACCAATATTGCATCCATAGTGCACGCATTGCTAAGCCCACAAATTAGATTTAGGAGTGCGTGCCCTCTGCAAAGCACTGAGCTTTGTGCAACGCCTATTAACACTGAGTTAAAAATATAGCCCAAAGCAGGAATCCAGGATAAATACCAGATGTGGAGAATAAAAGGTATGCTTTGCTCCATCCTTCATCCGGACACCTGCGGTTTCATGACTCCTTCCCAGCTTATTTGTGTTAATCTGACTTTATATCATTTTCAGTTTCTTTTCTTGCTTCTCCACTGATGCTCCCTCTGGGGCAGATTGCTCCTGGCTGTGTTGTGAATGCAAAGGGAGGGTCATCATCATTTTTTTTTTCCCTTCTGCTTTTTTTTTTTTTCTTTTCTTTTCCAGCCTGTGCAACATCAGGACATGGCTGCAGCTCCTGTATTTCCCTGTGATGGTTTTCTATGTTCAGTTCAAATTTAGGATACTTTAAAGGGATGGGAACCATATTGTGTCATGTCTTTAGTTTATACCTACCATTATATCATTATTGCACTGTAAAGAGCCAAGGCAGAACAGATATTCTTACCCATTTTAGTGGGCCTCACATGTTACTTGGCCATCTGCAATTATACTGACTCAATGCTTCAAGTTGCCATTTTCAGCACTATGTTCCCAGCTTCTCTCACCTCACCATACTCCTGCTTGTAGAAAATAGTCAATCTTTTCTCCTACTATTATTATTTATTTCACAAATTAACACTCTCACCAGGGCTGAGGCTTTGTACACAAGTTTCACTGCCATGTGAGTTCTTTATGTTTAAACTATAAAGGCAGGAAGGAAAAGATTTTCATAATAGAAATGCTCACACATGGCATTAGCCGTATCAGCATGAACTGTGGCACTGCAATAAAAGTTGTTTAATTTGACTAAAAATGAATAGATTGCTGTGAATCAATTGCAATCTAATAAGGTTCTTATTGTAAAACTTAACGATAAGATGGAGTGTCCTTGTTGTGAACTGGGCTTCCTGGGAAGGAAATTGCAAAAGAACAATGCTGACTTCTATAAATCTCTGCTCAGTGACGCTAATGGGACTTTAGGAGCAGTTATCTGCAGTGTTTCAGGAACCTGTTGTTAGATTACTTTTAAAAGCTAATTCTATTCTCTTGAGCTTAAATCTGAGAGGGACTGAGCAGTTGCTCCTAGCAGTCAGAGCCTAGGACACTGCCTGACCCAGTTCCCATGGTGGAAGACCATGTGCTGACTGAGGACAAGAAGCAGAGGCACTTCAGTCATCAAATCCTGTCTGTGTCTGTTGAGGCTTCTCCCAGAAACAGCTTGTAACTCCCTAATAACCATACCCAACATTTCTTCCCGTTCTTAACAGGAAAAAAAAAAATCTTAGTTTCTGAAGAATTCTTTTATTATCTCAGAGTTTCTTCTCAATACTCTCATCGCTGTAGCTAGCCGAGGGCCCTAAGGCTCTGATTCATTATTAGTAACACCACATTTAGGTTTCTGGTACTGGTAGACACACATGTACTTGTTTTGACAGCTTGTAAGTGTTGTTGAATGTGTTGATGATCCTCAAAGTTTTTTAAATGGCAGTTTGATTAAACCCATGTGCCAAAAAGCTGTATTTGTCATTTGCTATTTTGAAAACAATCAAATTCAGAATAAATTGGCATATATAAAATACCAGGAATATCCACAGATGGAATTAGTACTGAAGACAACATTAGGAAGCACTTTGACTTCTTGTCTTCAAGATGTTAACAAGTCTCAACTGTTCAGCCAAAGAATGATGTGAGTTTTCTTGTAATTTGCTCCTTACTGTCACAGATCTTTTCCCCCCTTTTCTGGGATCCAGTAGTGACAACGGTGAGCTACAAAATATTGCAATATTTGCCAGGGGGTTTATTCCAGGATGGCAGTTCCTGCGATCCTAAAGGCTCTTCCTCATTTGTAATGTTCCTGTATTCCTTTCTTTCTTATAGAAAGCTTCAGTTACACTGTCAAGAAGTAGAAATAACTTCATGTGATTTATGTGACTAAATATGTCACAAATCACGAGCAATGACTAGTCCTATAGTTAATGGTTAAAGAAAAAGAAATAGTCAAAAGAAAATTATATACCTAAACTATCTGGCAAACTCTTACTGATAGCAAATGCATTTGTGCAAGTTAGGAATAGCTCATGAATGATTCATAAACAGAATGGTGATAGATCTTGCAGCAAATAAGATCAGCAGCAAATAACTTGAAATCTTGGAAATACAATGTATAATTTTCTCAGATTGATCACTTGACTAGGGCTCTATCATTTGAATTAGTAATCGGTAAATTCTTGCAGTTTTATTATTTATCTGAATCACCTTGACCTAACTGTACACTTATTATGTGCACAGCTAGGCAGAATGCTAAGCAAAATGGGTCTCTGCATTTTATTTTAGTATTAGAAATACTCAGTTATGTTTTGCTCAGGTATTTTGTCATTTCTGATTATGGTCCCAATCAGATCTAGAAGAATAGGTGCAAAAAAGCATAACTGAATTTAAATTCGGTTGGCATTTAGTTGACTAAAGATCCGATTATTGTTTATTTTAAATTAATGTGTTTGTTTACAGCCTATTTATAATCTCCTTTCATGACAGAATAAAAGAGTAACAATCTCTGGCACCATTATCTTCCTGAGAACTTCATATATATAACCACCAAACACAGAAATGGATTTTAGCCTTCTGGAGCGAGAAGCATACATTCACACTCCCAAACAATCCTTCACACACTGTAAGATACATAAAGAATTTCTTGCTCTTATATTTCTTCATTAGCGAGCACTGAAGCAGAGAAACATTAAGTTAGATTGCCATCAGTAATTGTCTTTGGTACATCTACCAGGAGAAACTTGCTATTCTTTCCTTTAGAAGTAAATTCAGTGGGCACAATAAAGCAGGTGCAGGAGGTGGGCAGGTGAGGTCCATGGCTCCTCACACGGCATTGCTGCCCTCACGTGGGGCCCTTCCAGTCTGCACAATGCCAGGCTATGTACCCTGAATGAGGGGAAGATAGCTCTGTTGGGGCTCTGTTTCCATTCCACTATGCTTCTGCTCTGCTGAGAAGAAAAAAAAACACTTGAAATTGAGTTTTTTTTTCCTCTTATGTCCAAGAATTTAGGGATTCAGTCACCCACTTGGGATGTGGAAGATGCTGGTTAAAATCCATTGTCCAGGTGACAGAGTGCAAGGGTTGATGTCCAGGATTCTCAGCTCTTGGGAACACCTTAACATAGAATTTTAAAGAAATTCTTGATATTCTTCTGGACTCCATTCTGGAAAAGAGGGCTGGAGAGAAAACAAATCCCTCCACGGTATGTATTGTTCAATAATCTACCATTATGGCACAGAGATGATTCTTGCATTGTGTCTTTGGTGTTGTTAGCTAGAGGCTTTTGCTTAATAGTTAGTTACTGTTTCTGTGTACTGTGATACCTAGTATATCCACAACAAACATTACAGGTGTGGCTCTGAATTTAAGAACAGTCAAGGAAACACTGGATGCTGAGAAGAGTCAAGTGATTTTCTGTGAAGACTAGAGGTGGGTCTTTACACCACTCACATGTGCGTTAGGTAGGTGGACCTTGCAAGTGAGTGGAGGGCACTTGCTTTGTGCATGATGGAGGCTGTCTTGAAGGAGCTCTGGAGGTGAAAAGACAATGAAGCATAAAGATGATGGGAGAATAATGAGCTACTTAGGAGATGAAAGTAAGGTGATTAATGCTCAGTCTGGCTTTCAGTCCTTATATGATGCCAAGACTGTGTTAAATCTTTGTTATCAGAGGAGCTCAAGGCTGACGTTGCATACTGCCAGTAAGGAACCGTCCTGGTGGTCACTCAAGTCCAGCAAATTCAACAAGCCACAAATCACTTCAACCTTTAGGAGCCTGACCATGCAGCTTGACCCTGGTTTTATGCCTATAGGCCTAAGTCGACGTTACCCAGTGCAAAAAGAGAAAATGGTCGTTAGGATTTGGTGCCATTTGTGTGCACGTTGCTCCTGCTGCGCTGCCTCTGACACAGCCCTACTTCCCGCTAAGTGTAAGTAGTGATGGGCATAGAGCTGGAGTTGGTGAATCCCTTGCAGCGGTTCTGGAGGTATTTCAGACATTCTCGTCTGCCCTGAGAGTGCTGCATGTAGCGCTCCCAGCCTCCCTTTCTTCAAAACTTTCCAGATCTCTCTTGAGTGTTGCAGAGCACTAAGTTGTTTAAAAGGCTGATAGTCATGCAGATAGGAGTAATGCCTCTTTCTCCACAATTAACTGATTTATTCTTGATCCATAATAGCAGCTCATTCCAAACACTTTGCATTCATTGAGAAAGCTACATCATTCAGGTATGCTATATAGATTTTTAATTTTCTCCTGTAAATGTTATATGATGCTTGTCAATTACTGCTTTGGACTGCTTTGGCTTTAGGAATTAGATCAGCCACATTAGTTAAAGTAGGACAAAGTAATTTCAAAGTACACTGTGAATGTTATATGCTGAGCAGCTGAAAAGAAGACATTGATATTGATAGAATCAGCCAGGTTTTTTTTTTTCTCCTTGAAAAACTGTATAACATATTTCAATTCAAATTTGTTATGGACATAACTACTAATCTTGAGAGGGAGAGCTGCCTTTTGCAACTGGTGGCTGTAGCAGACAGAGTGTTTTCTGTCACTGCCTGACCTTGACATTGTCATCTAAGTTTGCATTCCCATTCCCAAGGACACGTGGGGATATGGAGAGTTTGGTCTCTTTTAGGGACCTCTTCCATATTCACAGTGAGAACTTAAGTCTATCACTGAGCATATGTGAAAGCCCCTGGGAGCACAAAAAGAGTTGGGTTTAACTGTATTAAAGTTTAATACTGCTAAGCACATATTAATGTTGTGCTGAATAAAGAAAGATTTAACTGTTGCTTAAACATTTTCCTGAGTCAGGGCCCTTGGTCCATTACAGTATAAGGCCATCTGTGACTTTCAGACATAAATCTGAAGTCTGGGAGTCTTTGGAACAGAGGAGATGTGTGTAGTGTTTTCCAAGATTCGATAAGGAAACTTTAGAATAATGATGTTAACGTTGTTTCCAAAATAACTGTGGTAGCAATATATTCTATCTAGTCCAGATGGGTAAAATCTCTAAGGGATATTTGTGTTTATGGCCTCTAGTTTATTATTTCAATGCCTAACTGCTACGAGGGAAACTCATTATTTTTAGCAGTCTTTTACTGTCTCTTAAATGCAGGGAAAGGCAGCAGAGGACCACAAATCTGTTATATTTAAGGCTACTGAGCAAAACTTCAACAATTACCTGAGTCCTTCAGCATTTCTTAAATAAAAATAAGGGTAACGGTCTTTTGACCCGTATTTTCCCTCCTTGAATCAAACCTGAGAAGTTACATCAAGGATGTGTCTATAGCACTGCTTTAGTGGCGTTCGGGGATAACATGCTGTGTCCAGCTCCGTTAAAGTCATAGAATCATAGAATCATAGAATCATAGAATGCCTAAGGTTGGAAGGGACCTCTAGAGGTCATGTAGTCCAACCCCCCTGCAC
>JAWLRI010000115.1:369644-386361 GCA_034781795.1 Crypturellus tataupa | reverse complement strand
CAGACACCCACCACAGTGTCTCCCACATTAGCCTGCCCTTTAACCCTTACCCACAGGCTCTCAACACGCTCATCATCAGTCAATATGATTTGGCTCAGAGTTCAGGTCAATACATGCAATGCATAATAAGTATCCTGAGTTGTGAAGCTGCGATAAGCCAAAATATATGTGTAAGGGTACAGAACCATAAGAATAGGACTGATGTGACAAAACAGAGACAGATCCAGCTTTATCTGAAAGTGTTTGACAGCCATTTGCCTCACCTATTTTGAAGTACGGATGCTGTAGCAGCCAGCTCCTCTGGACTTCAGCACTGGATTGTCTTCTCCTTCAGATGTTCTTAACGTGTAGCCTGAGCCTCTCTTGTGGCAACTTCAATCCATTACTTGTCCTAGAGAAGACATTAGTGTTTTCCCCTCTTTGCCAACCTTGTGAGGACACCAGTTCTTCACTGAAGCTCTCGTTGGACCTTCCCTTGGCCTTCTCTGTGCTGAACAAAGGCAGTGTTTTCAGGTTTTCTTCACAGGCTTCATTATTCAGATCTCAGTGTGTCTTGGTCTCTTCCAGACTCACTTTGATCCATCTGTAAAGCAGTGCTGGAAGCTGGTGTGTGCTCTGGTAGAGCTACTCCACGGTTGCAGAGAAGAGGATCATTGCTTCAGATAGGTCGCATATGGCACTCCTACACACACCTGCCAATACGTTAGGGGCCTGTTGACACATTTCATTTTTGATCATTAATTCCCAGCTCATCTTCCACAGAATGATTCCTATTAGTCAGTCTTTCTATGTCTTGTAGCTGTATGTCACTTGGTATTTATTGCCACTGAATTATTTAATATTTTGCTGATATCACCACATCACTTTGAATTTTCATTCCTGTCCCCTAAAATGCCTGCAGTCCCTCCCAGATTGTTATCATCTGCAAATGGAAAGTCCTTTCAACCCTGTCATCTAAATCATCAGTGATGAATCTAACGGCTAGAGTACGCAGCAGAGAGCTGGGGTGGCAGAGTGCAGCTCTTCGAACTTGAAGTTCTTCTTGGGATCTACCTTCAAAAGTGATTAATTCTGTCTCCTTTTACTGCAGCTGTTTGTAGTGCCCTGGTGCTCAGTGTTCTGAGAACTGACACTCCTGTGTTTGGACACAGGCAGACGAGGCAAAGGTAACGTTATTATTTCTCATTAATGAGGGAGAGACCTCAGAAATTATGCAGGGTCAATATGGACTGAAAAAACAGGCAGAGATGACATGAGGGTTTGGATTCCTCCGATCTCTTAGTATTGGAAAGACATCGGAACCATTTAACCAATCCCCAGTTCCAGAGTGTCTGCTTGCTACTGAGACATTGCTATTCCTTTTCAATACCCCTTAAAGATATGTATAATTCTTTGATACTGTGCTGGTAAACTCCCATGTAAAGCTAGAGTTCTTGGATATTTAGGGGAGTGGATTTTTTTTCCTCTTATTTATTAAACAATTGACATCATTTCACTAAAATACAGTTTAAAACAACTTCTTAGAACTTTGTGCTGAAGAATATAATGGAGATTCATGTTGAAAAAATGGTCTAAAAGAGTTTTGTTTACATTTTGCCAGAAAGTTAAAAATAAAAGTTTTAGGAGATGTCAAACTTTTATCCAAACCTAATTCCTATTTTTGTCTCATATAAAAATAGTCCTAAAGTGTATAACAAAAATGAAATACAACTAAGTTTAATCAGATTTTATTTGCTAAAAGCCAAGATAATGTTCATATTTTTAAAGGATTCATTTTATTAGCCTATTGCACAAAAACATGTAAGGAAAGAAGTTATTATATTCTCGTATGGAACATAAGCAAACCAGGACATTCACAGCCATTTGCATCCTTCCATATCATCTAGACCATCACATTGATGAAGAACATTGAGATTTTTTATGAATATATCTGTTTCTGGAAAACCGTAAAGTAATGTTTTAGCCAAGCAAAATTTTATTTGAATTGAAAAGAACCATTTAAACTTTTCCTTAAGAAAGTTCAGCACTGAGTGGTAACACACCTGTATCAGCAATTTGTTGAGATACAGAATTAAATCTGAAAGCAGAGATAATAAGAAAACCTCTTAGGAAAAAATCTGTTTGGCTATCAAAAATTGTTTATGATAGATTTAATTTATTATTCCAAGCAAATTACCTAGTTTTGCTTCTTTTGCACTACAGTATAATTAGATCTTGGATGATGTGTAATGGATTCTAACTGAAGATCCCACAGAACTCTATGGATCAGGATATTGATGATTTCAGGGGGAAAAACAGCTTAGAGACACAGGGGTCTGGACACTTTTCTGAAACTCTGCAGTGCACTAAGAGTCTAACCTTGGGCTTTCGTAACTGCCAAAGGGCACCAAAGGGTTTTCTGGTAATTATAGCATCCATAAAGCAGAGAGTCCGCAGACTCTGAGCATACCTGGCCGCTGGAAGAGCCCAAGTAAAGGCAGTGTTCCTGTGCCCTGGCATCAGCACTGGGCTCGGGCTTTGCTGAGGGGAGTGTTATTCAAAGATGCTACTATTTATTCCATAGCAGTTCCAAGACATTTAATCCTTAATCTCTGCTTTGATTAATTTTGTCATAAACTCTCAAAACCTGGCATAAATTTCAGAATATTTTTATGTTTGCATTTTTGTGAAAATGTCTTCTTACAGATCCTAGCTGCTGATATGAGATGTGCCTTAAGTGTTCAGGGACACCTGGCCTGAGTTCCCTTGACATAAAAGGCAGATAATCTTGATGGTTTGCTGCGTCAATTTGCTGATGGACTTTTCCTGGTCACAATCAGCTTAATTCAATTTACCTGCACAGTCAAACTCCGTGGAAGTTCCTTGTAAGAAAATTTAACAAGATGGGTTGTTTTGAGCCGGCATTTACAGGTTCCCTTTCACATTATTACTGACTGAAGTCCAGTCTATACCACCAATGTGTTAACAAACATATCTCACCATATTTGATTAAGTAATTGTCACTCACTGGTATGATGCACTCTGAATTTTTAAAGTTGTTAAGGAAGAGGTTAAACATGAAGTGAATTTTTATTTTGGGAAGCGATGAAAGAAACAAATACAGTGGAAATTTAATTAAGTGAACAGGATGATACATTTTAAAAATGGTTTTGGCAAGTGCAGAGAAATTGGAAATGACCTGAGTTATGCGAGCACAAAATTGATGGAGTAATTCTGGAATTATATTAAGAAAGTGTCCTTTGGAGGCATGTTTAGTTCTGTAGGGAATTAAATAGACAATCAGAAAATATTTGAAGATGTTGAGTGGGGCAGCCCTGGAGATGAGTTGGGCTTGTTGAGAAATCTTAAGAATGAGCTTTGTGTAAAGTAAAAGAGATTAGTCATCATTAAGAGTTATTTAACTGTAAGATTGGAAGGCTTTAGAAGAGGTGAAATGCTTCAAAGAACTGCGTGAACTGCAAGTTGGCTTGGTATAGGCACTTTTCAGTAAATGTTTAATGAATCCATCACATTTAATGATTAATGTTTTCATAAACATGATTCTTTAATCTGCTTGATAAAAGCACAGAGGAAGCTAATATCTGGGACTTGAAGTAGCAAAATTCAAATAAAGAAATTCAAATATAGAAAACATGTAAATGTGTAAAATTATGGGAATTATTTGCATTAGAGAGTTGCTGAATTCTCTCTCACATCCTGCCCTAAATCAGCACTAGATAACACTTTAGACGGTTTCATACTGCTTGCAGACCATTTGAAGTTCCACAGCTTCCTCATGCAACAGAACAGTTGAAGTTATCCCACTGTTTTTCCCTTGGTCATCCTGTCTTAGGTGGAGGAGTGATGCTTCCTATTCTGAAAGGTGATCTGTTCTTGCACGATAAATCTGGCACCATCAGTGTCTTGAAGGTACGGGGCTTGCACAGATATTTCTCTAAGGCAATGTTCAGAGTTGCCAGATTCTTGAAATTCTGCAAATAAATGAAAACCTGCCCAGTCACAACACCTGTCTTTATTTTTTTGGAAGAGGAGGGCTTTTATAGAGCAGTTTCTAGAAAATTCATTTATTTTAATTGCCTTTTGTTTTGATGTAACGCAGACTCATTGATCCCCAAAACTGCAGAGTTCAAAGAGAATTTCTAGAATTTGTCTTTCCTAACAGTATTTATTGTAAACTTGTCTTATGAATAAGGGTTCTTAAGGTGTATTTCCAGTCTTCAGGGTATTCTGGAGCAGCACCGTATGTTCTGCAGGGCCAAAATTCTTCCCTGATGTAGCTTCAAGAATTAATCCAACCCACCCTCAAGAATTGCTAACTCATATCCAAACTGAAAGTTGAATTGGTTTTTTGTTTATCTTTCATCTCCAGGTTGAGCATAGTGTCAGAGTTGGATAACTCATAAGCAAATGTAGTTATTATTTGATATAGACCAAATACAAAAGTCCTTTCTCATCAACCTTCTCTTTGAAGACGTGATTTAGAATTTACATACTAGGGCTTATCTGGAGGCCAAGTCCAAAGAGTGCACATTTTTAATTGAAAACATGGATTCCAAAATGCGGGGTAGCCCCAGAGTCAATACTTGCATGCCCAAGTACTTCAAAGAAGCCTGTGAGAAATTCAGCTTTCTTTTAGCTGCTGTTTTCGTTGTTGGAAGTGAGTGAAAAGTGATAAAGGGGACACAATGCACAAATCCACTTTTCACCTATGGCTCATGTAAAGTGGTTTTGAATTTTCAGCAGTAAGGGCCCATGTGTGCATTAATACTTAAGTGAAAAAATTATCAGGAGTAAAACAAGACATGATGAAGGAAGTGCTAAAAATGTATGTAAATTGCCTGGATGTTATTTGTTTTTTACCTATCCTTAAGCAAATTATCCAAATATTAGTGAATAAGTAAGTTGCACTTTTTAAGAGCTCTGTTCTGCTTCTAGGAATCTTTGGAACAAAAACCTGCTCTCCATCTTCATTGCAAAGGAAGTGATAGGTAGTAGTATTTTCAAGGGGATGGAATTATTTTTGGGCAAATTAATTTAAGCAATTTGCATATGTAAATCTTTAATTTAATTCTTCCTATGGAATGAACACCACTATTGAAATAAAAGCCTATAAAGGCTGGCTGGGAATAATGGGAGTGCATGTGGAAAATCTTGCATGTATTTTACCAAAATTATTGAAAACAAAACTCATGGATGCCCTGCTGTGCCATAAGCCATAGAAAAAGCACAAAGACTATAAACAAAATGTGTTTTGTTTTGCAGATTTTTTTTTTTGTGAATACTTCAGGGACTTCAAAAGATTTTGATGAGCTCTGAAAGACAATATATCAACTTGAAATCCCAGAAAGAAGTAGTATCTTTGTTTCTATCTAAACTCACTTGGTTTTGTTTAACTCCACTGTACCTTGGCATTAAAGCCTCATCTGCAGTCACGGTGATCCTGCTCTGCATCACCAAAGCCAAAGTTGATGCAAAAAACGCACAAAAGCCTCCTCCTAAGATATTGATGAGGAAATTGTGATAATTCACATGTTGTTATCTCTATTTTGTTCCATTCTTCCATTCTATTCTATGGAAATGCAGCCATATAGTAGGGAATTTTAGTGAGTTCAATTTCCTCAGGAAATGATGTTATGACCAAGAACTGTCCTCCAATAAATGCAGAATACATTTCTGAACTGTATCTGTGCCCATTCTTCACTGATTCCCAGCATTCCTGTCTGCCCTGGATCTCATTATGCTATTCAGATCAGCTCTCCCCAGTGAAAAACGCTTTAGAAGCAAAAGCAATAATCTTCACAGCAACTTTCCACATTACTGATTCTGAGGTTTGACCTGTTTATTGGTTTGTTTGCTGGCTTGACATGTTTATAGGTTGCTTTTTTTCACTACCAATCCAAAATTTTTCCATTTCTCTTTCACTTCTCTGTATTTGCCTTTTGAAACACTTTTCAGGTTTGAAACCAATGCCAAGAATTTTGCTCCTTGTTTTCCCTGGAAGGAAATAAAAGTATAAAGAAATGAAACAGCTTTTTATATTAAATATTTATTTTCAGAAAAAAAAAATGTATTTTTTACTGGCTCTAAAGGCCACATGTATATAATCTGGTTCATTTTACACTGGAGGATCTGTCCTTAATCTCTGTGAATGTGGGAAAGATGGTGCGCGTTGTCTTCTCCATACGAGCACAAGAGCATTTTCCACAGTGCTAAAAGCATGTTTCTGAGGAAAGTATTGAAGGAAAGCAGTTAGTTGGGTAGATAATTGCAAGCTCCTTCTCCCAGGAATGAAAGGCAAACCAGGCAAAAGCAGTAAGATGCTGAGCTGCTGCTTTGAAAATGTTTTAATGGGCAACAGATACTGACCACTGGCCCCGAAGGAGGCAGGACACAACACAAATACCTTGGCGCATAAGAAATAGGTGTTTGTGGGTCCATGAGAAACTTCACAGTGGAGTTCGTACAAAGCAATCGCTTTAAAGAAGTTCACTTTAAAATAAATCTACTTTCATAGACGAGCCTCATGCAGTTTTGGCTAGTCTGTTTCCAAAAGGAATGCAGTAAAACACAACAGCAGCAGTCCTACCTCGCAGGATGGATATTGCTGTGGAGAAGTAGTTCCTGGTACAGGAAAACTCCACGTTCCACAGTTCCACAGTTTTGGTAGTTTATTATGCAAGTTCTTTTCTGCCTGCTCTTGGTCACTCATGCTCTTGGCTTCATGCGGTGCAGTTTTTTGGGCTGCAGATAAGGCACACAACTTCAGAAATCAAGATAACCTAAATTGTTTAATGGGGAGCTAGATTAGAGTGGCACGGAGGGTCATGCTCCCTGTGTTACAGTTCAGTTAGCCAATGCCTGCAAGTGCAATCAGAAAGACTTTTAAAATTAAATTTCATAATTGGGCCTAAAACCCGCAATCAACAGGCCACAGAAATCAACAATTCTGTAACCGCAATAGGGCCAAACTCGGGAGTGGGTGAAACTGTGGAGGCGGAAACAGAACATAATTTTATTCTGCTTTCTTGATGCTGGTAATGTCATAAACATCCTGCCATCTTGATATTATTGTGTTAATGTTAAAATATTTGGTTGATGCAAATAGGAGTTGAGATGTAATATTCTTTATATGGCATTGCCCAGAGCAAAGTAAGAACACCATGACAACAAGTAGCCTGCAAGCTGTCATGTTATTTGTGTTCAACTTGCAGAACAGCTTATAAAAAGGCATTAGCTGACAGGCATCCTGAACATCAATAGTAATTGAGAAATAAAGAATAAAAGAATAGCAAATAGTGAACGTGAAAAAAAAAAAGACAACAATACACCCTATGAACAATACTTCTGCAAATACTTAGTATTTTCTTTTGTGGCAATCATTTATCCAAAAATATCACTTCTGAACCAAAGGCCCTTGAATGTAACCGCGTCAGCCCTCAGCCGTTATCATCCCCTCTACAGAGAAGTTTACTAATTGACGGTGACAGCACACAAGAAACCCTTCTAACTCACTCTAGTGAACAAAACTACCCAGCAATTATGAAATTGACACAGATGACTACAGGGATATGAAGAAATTTCTCTTAAAAGAGTAAGCTGCTCATAGATTATAAAGAAAATATATCAGAAGAAAAATAAACACTGTGGACCAGTAACACAGCATTTATGTTGCCCATGGCGCTGTCAGCATCTCTATAACCACTAAGATCGATCTTCATTGCAGTTATTTATTTATCTCTACATTTTATCCTGCAGCATCTCTCACTGTCGAGGGCTTCGGATTAAGACCCTATGGCCACACGAAGAAGTGCTAACCCAAAGACTGCAGCTACTCACCGAGTTGTGCTGGTGAGCCTGATGGCACAGGACACTGCCCAGAAGTTCAGCTACAGGGAGCAGACAGTGAGCAGGAGGCCAGATGTTACACAGCAGCTTAGCTTCAACGGGACTATTTGAGAGAATCAAGTGAGTGGCATTTGGTCCTTTAACTATTCATAGTTCATTTTGAATTTCAAAGTATGTGCAATTGCAACCACATGTATTTTTGAAACTTAACTTTTACATACAATGCTCCATAAAGATACTGCAATTGCATGCCGTTCCCCAGTGCGTACACTATTCTATCTGTAGCAAAAATAAAAAAGACAGTAGAGCTGCAAAAACAGTTACTGACCAGTATTTCTATTTTTCCTGTTTTTTTTCTTTTTCAGGATCCCTTGACATCTAGCATGGACATATGTCAGAAGATACCGAGATACTGTATTTTGGAGATGCAAGGCAGTATTTTAGTACTTATTCACCTGTAAAACAATAAAATCTGTCAGAGAGGGTGCAGGGCACCATCAACATACCTTATTCCAGGAGAAGGCTGATTTTTTCCATGTTACAGATTGAGCATAGCTGGTTTCCTTGAATGACACATGGCAGCTAATATATTGCTCTTACAGGATACTGCAGCGCTTACCTAACCCCAGGAAGCTGAAAGTGTAAACTTGTGTTTTGTTTCATTAATGATGTTCATGTGAAGTACGCACAGTTCTGCTGCCAGGCCATCTGCTCGCTGTCAGCGAGGACGAGCTGCCGTGGTCCTCAACTGCATTAGCTGCAGAGGAGTTTCTTGAGGAAATCAGTGAGCGTAATTGCTCTCATCCTGACTGCCACTGCAAGACATTAACATCTCCACTTTTCTCTGGGTGTTAAGAGAGAGAAAAAATGCTAATACATTATTCATGGCAGGGACAGAGAGAGGCCACAAGGGACGAAGATAAGCAAACAGACTAGCAAGGGTACAGTTCCTGTTTTCTTAAATAACTAATAAATAGAATTCTGAAGTTCACAGAGCTGCTTCTCAGTAGTTTTCCAACACGCAAAATGTAGATCATCTTGGGCAGCACTGCCTTGACTCATGGGGGGGCGTAGATGAGATTATGATTCCCCAGGGAAAAGCAAGGTGTTGTTCCCTCACTACGTAGTTTTTGTCTGTAGATGAGCATTTCCAGCACCAACAGCATTAATGTCCGGGTTTGCTGTAGCAGCAAGAGCTTTCCACAGTAAAGTTTAGATATGCACAAAGAGAGGAGGAAGTGAAGTCAGGTTGCCGACCACGGGGCCAGTGCTCTAACCATCAGGTAACCATGAAGAAGATCCTCCTCCCGCCATGGGACTTGCGCTTGGTTCCAGGAAGCAGACAAGGCTGCTGCTCTCCGGAGCACGTCCAGCTGCACTGCCTGGCAGGTGATATCCTGAGACTGTGAAAAACAGACCTCACACCAGGAAAAGGTACAAATCAAAACGAGTCCTGGTCCTCAGCATTTCCTTCCTACCCGGGTAGGTCAGCCTCTGCCTGTGGTGATTTTGGGGGCATGTTCCTTCATTGTGCAGGTACTCGCTGCCCCTCACACAGGGAAACAGCATCTGCTCCAGGGCCCGGAGCTCTGACATGAGGTGCGAGCGCATCCATGGGCCTGTTTGGATTCAGCTCTGCTGTGCTGAAGAACTGGGACAAGAACCGGGGGTTTCATCCTCTGTGGGGAGAAGTCTAAGCACAGAGTCAAGGTACTGCAGCACTGAATGTCTCACCCATAGCATGATGGAGCGAACCCAGCGTTGTGCCACGGGGAAAAGGCATTGGTACAATGGCACCGGGATCACGAACCACTGCCAAGGACAGGCTGAACCCCCCCAGCCCCTTGAACCTCCCCAAAACCTGAAACAAAATCAGCTTCATAGAACACAGTTAATCTGCTACCAAATGATAAACAGCGGAGTCAAACCTTCTGGGATTTGCAGCCAGAAAGTTGATCCAGTTATCAGAATTGCCAGCTGCCAGCACCTTGCTGTAATAATAAAATAACACCAGTTCACCTGGGGCTTCTAGAGAGCACCCTTCATTCCAGGCCCTCCCTGAGCGCGCTGTGAGCTCACTCGCAGGCTGTACACGGGCAGCCATCACCCAGCGCCCACATGAGTCACCGCGCGCCGCATCGCGCTGCGTCGCACCAGAGAGCGCGGCTGCCTGGTGTCCATCGGCCCCGCGCCTGGCTCGGCACAGTTATTCCTGCCCGACGCTGACGAAGCAGGCGATAACCTGATTTGCTTTTTGTCTTTATTTTTTTTAATTTAACTTACAGACTAATATCTATCATTTATTATTAGCAACCTAATTAGAAAAGCAAAAAAAACAGAGGAATCAGAGAACATCACACTTGACCAGGATATAAAGCTTCGTTAGCACAGCTGTATGATGCAAACATATACAAACGTATGTATTACTGCATCTCACCGTTACTAATGGTTTAGCATTATCTTAATTCATGAAAAATACTATATTTCCCATCACAGATTCAAACAAAAAGCCAGTTTCTTTGTCAGTTGTAGCATCCAGCTCCAGCATCGTCACCCAGCAGGGCCAGCAACACACAGCCCATCCCGCAACAATCCCACGGGACTTACACTGAGATCCAGAGGCAACAATGCCGAGAGATTGCCTTTATTTATTTAATTTTAACCAAAATTATATTCCTTGTGGGTACTATGAAAGCCTGTGGAAGCAGCATAGCCTCAACTTTTAAATGAACTGTTTTACCACAGAACTCTTTCTATTCGAAGATTTAAAGAATACATTTTTTACAACCTACTGCATTCGTTTTCAGCTTTTAAGCACAGAGAAAGAATCTCTTATATTTTAAATAGAATAGAAAACTGAGAATAGGTTGAAATTATCAGCTTAGTTCTAAAAGCTGCAACAATTCACTTTTTTGGCATTTGCTAACTCAAAAAAGCTCACAGTTTCCAAGTGTTTCTCAGAGGAAGCAGTTTTGCTCTTTTGAGTCAATTACCGAAAATTCACTGTTCCTAGTTCTGAAATTCAGTCCAATTTTCACTCACCAAAAATGCTACACGTGGGGGGGAAAAAAAAAGATGCAGATTAGCTGTTGAAAGTGTTCTCTGCCTTCTCCTAATACTGCCTCATCTTGAAGACTCTTCCGTATGTCGCCATGTGCAGGCAGTCTGTAGGGGGCCGAGGAAACATGCTGCCTGCGTGGGAGGGCCTGCTGGATTCGGCACACTCTGGTCGTGGGAGATGGGCACCTCACCCCGCACCGCGCATGGAAAGTTCCGATGCCAAATGCGGGTCACCCTGCTGAGCCCCTCTGCCCCCACTATGGGACTTTTCATCAGCATCTGCAGAGTAAATCTGGGAATTTAATAAACCTTTCAGTCACGAGGTATAGGATGTAGTTGTTCCTGTCCATCAGCTAAAATGTAGGCACGTGCATAAAATTCACATGCATCAATGCCTCCATAATGCACTTAAATGAGTCACAAGAGATCCAGCCATGAATCTGCTCTAACAACTGGAACTTTTCCTGTGTGGATGGTTTTTTTGAGGAAATGGCACCAGTTATTTCAAATTGAGACTGATGAACTTGGGGACACGTGTATTGATAGACTGTCTACCTGTGTGCTGAGTCTCACAACAGCCTTTGCTCATAGCAGTAGCTACGAGTGAGCTGAGGCATTATAAAGAACTGACAGTTGATGTTGTGTAGCAGTCCCAACTGGAAACCACGTCAAAATTGCACAGCTAATGTGCTACGGTGTAAAATCACAGTGCGTGGATTTATGTCTCACTCTTTTTCTTGTTTTTATTTTTATTATTTAATTTAATTTAGTTTCTTTCATGGTTTGCAGTAGAAATAATGCAGTTTGTTTCAGGTAAGATCATTCCTAAAATTGTCAATCGCTGCAGTAATCACATAAGACAAGATAAATTTCTACAACACTAACCTTAATAATTTGGAATAATACGCAGTTTTTCACTTTTCTATGATTACTTAAACATTTTTATCATGCTCTACGGTAATTTCATTTTATTTTATTTTGGCAATATTAAAGGATACACATTTTCAAAACAATATTCATACACAATGGAAAAGAAAACTCTTTTGAGATTAATATTCTACCAATAGACATATCAGAATTTAGTCAGGCTTTGTGACTTACATTCAATGCTTGTTCACAGTTTGTATCTTGATAGTTCATTTGGGGACTTACTACCAATAAGCAATGTATATTCCATATTATAGAGCATTACTAGAGTGCAAGTCCTTCATAGACTTATATTATCTTAGAATGTACCATGATGATTTTGGTGGGAAAATATGGAGCACACTAAAACATGCATTTAGATTTCACAGTTGTCGTATATTTATTATTCATATTTATATTATATATTCATTATTAGAGTCATAATAATTGATATTTAATTGTAAAGATTTGAAAATATGTGTATATATATATTTTTTTTTACAAATTATTTGCACAATTTCTAGTGGAGACATTTGAGCTATTGACTATTCAGCATTGACACAAGGATGTTTCTTCTAAGACAGCCGATCTGCTGGCTTAGCTGCAGCTTTCCTTTTGTGACTTTGGACAATCCACGTGGTCTTGGATCCACAAAAGACATTAGCATAGCCAAGGATAAAATATTGATCTTCAAATCTGCCACTTGTCATCTCAGAGCCAAAGTTTCCCTGTAATTTCTTTATAAATTCTCTGTAATTTTGTCATGTGGGTCTAACCTTCTGTGTTGTAAAGACCTTCTCTCCTCATGCTCTATGACCGAATGCTTATTTTCATATTTTATAGGAAGTGAAACAGCTTTGGAAGGTGAAAATGCCTCTTTAACATACTGGTAGAAATGCTTTCCTGATTTTTTTTTTTGTGAAGATACTGAAGTAACTTAGTTTCCTGCCCTGACAAGAAGAGCAGGACTGCGATTCCCAAATGGGGGCCTCATCATCATCCAGGCCAAATCACAGGCCTGGCTGACGCAGTTCATCTCAGCTGGTTTGACTTCCCTCCCTGGTTGCTCTCCACCCTTTGCCTTGCCCATCTGTCGAAGAAGAAACATACAGCTCAAACAATGTGTGCTGTGAAGATGAACTTACATCTTCATAACATCCCCATTGTCTCTTTGTCCTGATTTTCAAAATATTTTCCTTATTTTATTGGGATACTGAACTGTAGATAAAATTGGTACAAACTGCAGGTCACCATCAGGGAGTCACAGGCTACTTACTCACCTGCGGAGTTTGCTTTGGATGCTCCGATATCCTGGAAACTGCCTAGTACTTATGCAGTACTGCTTCATTTCCATTTCAGAAAGGGCTAAGCAAATTTTGATTTTTCTTTTTTAATGATTAGTAATTTTTTTTTGATTTTCCTTCCATGGGAAATTTAGAAAATTTTACTTTCATCTCCACACGAAAGAAAAACTTGTTCAAAATATCCTAATTTCCCATGAAACAAAATTGAATTTCAGCCAGCTTTGATCTAAGCAGTAAAGACTTTCCCAGGTTCAGAGCCGAAATTCATCCTTTAAAAAGCTATTAAAATACTGAAGCCTTGTGATAAATCTCAGCCTGTAAAGGGAATTTTAGTGACAAAATGCTAACCTCAAGAAAATGGTGTCAGGGTCATAATATTACTACTATAAATAGAAACACACACAGTTTACCTCAGTTTTCACTTAACCTGCAGGTCCTGATTTATGTGCCATATAGACCCATAGCAACTAATGACTGATTTTGTGAAATGGGTTTAAAAATCAACCTCAAAATCTCATGAATTGGTATTAAGCCCGGTGTACCTGTACATTGTTCTTCCTAAATGCAGTGCCTCATTTTAATGAAAAAGAACACTAGAGGTGAATAAATTAAAAATATGAATTAAAAATGTACTGACTTGATCAGTGAGGCTGAGTCCCCTTTTCTCTATACTCACCCACTTGATCCCCATTAGTGTTACTCACATTATCTGTTAATTTAGGATAAAATCCAGAATAGTACTAACACCTAAGATGTGATGGATGAAGGGTAAGCTGAATTACTGGAAGAGTGAAAACTTACTTAGACATCTTTGACATCATGCTCGACAGTGGGAAGGCCAGGAAGGAAGAGGTGACCCAGAGTCCTTCCAGTCTTCTCCCAGCTCCCTGTCTACCAGGCTGTGGAGAAGAGGAGGAATCTCTCTCTGCCTCAGCTTCCCAAAGTCATTGCTCAAATACCTGGCTTTGAGGCATTGCTCTTCCAAGAGCTGTATCACAGCAATGACAAGTTAATGCAAAAAAACCAACAACAACAACAACAAAACAAAACAAAAAAGACCCCAAAACCAGTTCAGGCTCTTAAAGTGGCATTTAAACCCACACAGGGCATCTGCTCCCTAATAACTCATTTTTGGCATCTTCTTATCCTAGGTGAGACCTGTCTGTGTCTTCATGGACCATTTCCACAATCCTTTATTTCATGACTGGCTGCAGTTAGAGTATCTGACTGGGGAATTAACCTCTGTTTTCTGCCTTTGATACTGCCTTGTGAAATGCCTGCAAGACAGACTTGCAATCTCTTATTCCTTCTTGCTTGTGTGTGTGCACAAAAATGTATTTGTGTAGACTCATTGCTTTGAGTACGAGCATGTGTGGCAGACTTCGCAACGGTTTGCAATGTGTCATAATTGCCCTGTGCAAACCTCTGTGCCAACTGTCACTGTGCCCTAGCGGCATAAATGGGTATATCTGAAAATATTTAACCTCGGAAATCTATTCCATTGATTTCTCTATTTGTATTTATTTACATTGGAACTGAATGTGTATATAAATAATTATCCCTTTATGTATGGCACCACATATTAAACAGTTGTTCAGTCAAAAGGCAAGGGAGAGATTCTGGGTTTACATTGTATGTAGAGCCTTCTGGCCCTATTAGATTCCGGTATAATGAGGACCTTGTGCTTGCTGTATACTAGACAGGGATGCAGCTTATACTGCCAAAGATCTGGCAGCAATGAAAGCCTGAGCAGTAACTGCCAAAAATTACTCGATATTGTGTAAGCCCTTGTGCTATACAGCCTGATAGTTGAAAGGGTCCATGTGCAAAAGCAGAATCTGCAAATTGAATATACACAGTAAACCAATGTTTGTAATAACCATCTGTTATATATCCCTCCCTTTCCTTTTATGCACGCACACAGGCAAACAAACTGTGAAGATATAAAACGCTATGTATCCATATGAGTGAGTGCTCGATGATTCTATTTTTTTTTTCTCTGTGGAAAAGAAGAAAAGTCACGTGAACTCCAAAGATGCTGAAGCTGAGATGGTACCTTACAAAGTCTGTAGATCTCTAGGGAGTATCTTGGGTAAACCTGCAAAATGGAGCTCAAAGCATCAAGAGTGAAAGCAGGGTTGGAGAAGGCAGGAGAGAAGGAATAAAGGAGTATTTTCCACTTTGGGGTAGATGCAACTTTTTTTTTTTTCTAGAATAATAATAACAAAAATGGTTTGGGAAAGTTATGCTAAATAAAATCCAAGTACTTCTGAACTGAAGGAAAATTTTGATTTATTTTTGAGACAAAAATTACTATTTCCTATGCAACTCCTGCTATCTTTAAATATAAATGGTTTTAATTAACTTGTCTGAGAGAAGCACTTGACTAAACAAATGCTTGTGTACCCTGCTCATTTATCCAACCTTTCTCCAGCAACAACGGCACAGATCATTTTAACTTTGTTTTATAAGATTATCACTTTAAGTTCCTTGCATTGCATGTCAGAGCTCCTGGAATTTTTTGAACATGCAAATACAATCTTGATTTATTCTCTCCAAGATGGTTAGCCTGATTATAAGACAGACCAAAATACCAAGATGGCCTTTTAAAATGAAATTTAAATAATTCTTAGAGCATCTCAAAAAAGATGAGATAGATGGTGACAGTACTGAAGGAGATTAAACAAATTAAGACTATTTGTAGACAAATTGCAGGCATACTAATCTTTGTAATTTACATTAGAACCTAACACTTATCCAGACCTCCATCATGTCAAAAAGCTACACAAGAGAAACATTTCTAATTTCTCAAGTGCCCTTCAGATTAAATTATGTTCTGCTACATCCACTGAAGAATCCTATTAATGTATATTTGCAACTGCAATCCTCAGGTCAAATTTGGCTCTGTTTCCTTCTGGTGATATTAGATCATTGTTTTAGCTCATTTGTTTGCACTTCTTGTCCTCTGCCAATTACTTTCTTTCTCCCAAATGTTATCAATACCATAATTATCACCATTATACACATATAGAAATTATCAGAACGACCCTGCGCCTGTATAATCTTATTCCTGCAGTACTCTGTAGTATTGGAATGAAATGATGCAGTCAGAGCAACTTCGTTTTCTATTCTGACAAGTATATGCCACCTAAACTAACCTTTGCAAGCTGTGTTCACGACAACAGTTTATGTTGTTTGTACAGAATAAATCTCACCTAACCTTAGCCAACCAAAAATAAAATATCTTGTCAAAGCCAATCATCTAGATTCCCTTTAAAGTCATCAGAGAGAGAGTCTATCACTTTTGAGTCACAATTTTCTCCCTGACCTTAGATACCTAGTTTAGGATGAAAAGGACCAATCACACCAGCTCCTTCTGAAAGTCTTTAGTTTCTAGGGAGCCAGGCCACTTGTGTTTCAGTCCTTTTCAAGTTAGGCATCTATTCAAAATTAGGAAAGAATTACAGGTGTCCTTATTTCAGTCCTGTTCAATTTATTCATCAATGATCTAGATGAAGGGATGGAGTGCTGCCATCCAGAGGGACCTGGACAGACTGGACAACTGGGCGGAGAGAAACCTCATGAAGTTCAACAAGGCCAAG